>PQWD01012673.1:0-13300 GCA_019425675.1 Leucinodes orbonalis | reverse complement strand
TAGATTTAAATATGCCCGCATTATTAATATTTATTTTAAAACGCATAGTTAATAGCGAACGTCTACGTCAAGTTTAAATCATGAGTTATACCTATAAAATCACGTGCATAGTGCATACCCACTTATTTATATCTCAAATTAACATGGCATGGGAATATGGATTATTAAACAGAAAAAAAAATATAATTACTTTCATTTATATTACGTAAATGCATTAAATCGCTTCGATGCATGAAATAGATATGCATTTCAAATCGAATATTTATAGAACGAAGGCGTCACTTTTACGAAATATCTCAAACAGAAAATAAATAGCTGGTCAATGTATAATAATAAAATTGTGTTACTGTTGGTAATGAGCAGATTAATCAAAATATGACACTCGCAAGAATCATCATCAGACCATAACGACAGGGCTTAGGCCTTCCCACGCAGCTAGCTGTGGGGAATTTGGGCCGTAACCCACCAAGCGAATACGGATTGGTGGATCTTAACGGTAGTCGTTAAGACCCATATTAAGAAAGCTTATAAATAAAATTTTATACAGGTCTTAATGGTTATATTTATAGATTGATTTAATTAAAACGTGCTTTTTGACGAAAAGGGTTTTGCAACTTGAATATTGGTGTAACTTTAATTATTAATAAAACGGTTGTGAAGCATCATTTTTGACATTGGTTCCACCGGAAATAAGCGCCTTGATAATTTTTTTCTTGGTATTCACTAAGTGGTAACGATTTTGGTTTGCGTAAAACTCGTTATATTTAAATATTTAAGGAAGGGCTCGTATACACACTAGGTATAATAAATATCCACTGACACTCACACATCGCCTTCAAGTCCCAAACTAACCATTTAGCCAGTAATATTGGTACTAAACAACGTATAAACATACTTACAAACGCTAATTTTTGTAAATATGAGTACATACATATTATACATAGAAAACACCCAGACCAATACAAACAGACAATGTGTTCATGCCTTAGAGTATCAATAGTAGTTTATATATACTCTAAGGTTCATGCACACAAAGGTTTGTACCGCCCGGGGATCGAGCCCGGAACCCTTGGTGTAATAGCCGAGATTCCCACCATTACACCAAATGGGTCGACAAATTTATAAAATATTTTTCAATTTTATCATTCATTTTTATGACTAAACCTTGCACTATTCACTGTAATTACTCCCACTCATAGGTACCTAATGAAACATAATTACTTTCAGATATTTCTAACCCTACCTACAAATTATATATATCATCAGTAAATATCTCAGACATACAGAAAATTGGTAAATATGTATGACTCGCCGTTTCGCTTTTTTTTATTTATTCATACACAAAAACAAAGAACAATTATTACTATCTGCCAAACTGTAAAACAGTTTGTCGGCAGGCTTCTGTCGTGGAGCTGATGCGAACATTTAGTTTTAAATGTAAAGTAAGTAACGAAACAGCCAAGTCATAGAATGTATATGTAGAATTTATTCAAGGAAGGGTAGGTAGAGTTAGGCGGTGACCTATCTCTACCTAACGTCGTCAAGTCCATACTCGGTAGTGACACTGTCTGCAGGGCAGTAATCAACTTCTGCGAGGAAGTTCTACTGCTACTATGACCTGTTGGCACCACCTCTCCGCAAACCAGGAACGGGCTGCAGAAGAAGGCAGTACACGCGCCTTCTTCACTTAACTAGTTGAGGTCTGCCGCTCTGTGCATGGGGGTACCCAACCTGGTATAACACCTCCCCAGCGTCTGACGGGCCGTTCTTTCGTCTCCCCATAATTACTTGGGAGACTTGTCGGACTTATGAAGAGCAACCACGGATGGGGACATGGTCGATAACCCTACGGCTTCCCATGTCACCTACAGATTTAGAAACTAAAGGTTGTAAATCTGTGCTGTTACCTGACACTCGATGGTTTGAGGTAAGGCGTCAGGTTTAGAGTTGTAGGGGCCCTTATTTAGACCACATGCCCACATGTCCCCCACTGTACTCCTTAACCAGCGGTGAAGTCTGTTAAAAGGATTCCTGAAGAGAAAAATAATGAGTTAGGCCGTGTAGATTCAGCAGCTAGGCTCTACATGAGATTATCTTTTTCACAGGGCAAAACTTATGTGGTTGTCTTGTCAACATTTTACTTGAAATGTTTTGGTGGGATCCAGACTTATTATTGAAACAAATTGGTGTACAATATAGTTATATAATGCCGCGTGTTACATGCGTGCGCACAAAAAGTAAGTGACTGTATACGGCCTAAGTGGAGCACGGAGTTTTGCATACCGGCGCCTTGTATGGACGCTACAGCCCCTTATTTGGCTTATCATTGCTTGGACACAGATGTGCACTTGTGCAGGTCACTGAACTAGTCTACTATATATCTAGGCAGACTATTTTCTAGAACATGAATATGCATGATAAGTTAGGACATAATATACACCCCATTGGCATTAGTCAGAGCAATATACCTAACGGATCAATGAAATAGGAGATCTAAGTTTGATCATCCGTTGTCTAGTTCAAGTTGGTAGCTTAGTATAGGATAATATAGAGCTGTGCGAATGTCTAGGATATTAAAATATGTACATAATCAATCAAACAACCTACTTTAATGCATTGAAATGATGATGAAACACCCTAGTGTTTTGTGTGTGTGGTGTGTGTGTGTTATTACCTGTAATGAGAAGGACTTACCTCAAATCATGACTATAACCCGCGAGCTAAATGCGAATAGGAGAGTTTACGACTACCATTCTGAGAAAGTAGCCGTCGCCAACGGCATGACGAGTCGAAACCCAAAGAGACTCGAGAGGTTATCCGTCCTTTGCAATAGTTGTTTCACTTACGTGTTTGATTACCAAAAATGTGACCGAGCCCTTAAGGGCGTAGGGAGCAGTCGATATCACACAGCTAACCTGTAATAAGAGCTTGCTATGTCGAAAATATACAAACACAAAAATTTTATTTCAGTTACTTAGTTTATATAAAAAATAGATGTTGTTGGAACTTCCCTTTCGGAGACACTGCATGAGTGGAAAGTACCGCCAAACAAAGTTCAACTATTGAAATTACACAGAAGTAACTGTCATGAATTAGCACTCTAAATATTAATAAGAAGCCATGATCATTGGCCGTATACAAAGCGACAAGGATCTCATCCGTTCTCTTTACCGGCAGTGACAATTATTGTGCAGCATTTTATTGCTCGCCGCTTTTAGATATACTTTCTAGATCATTCGGTATTACGTGCTTTACTCGTGGACCAAAAGAGAAAGCTCTTCATACCAACGACGTTTGATTGTCGGTACGTGGTCGATACTCGGGTCGATAACAACTTTTGTTTGACGGATACTTTCACTCGTAGTTACCCTCGGTGCAACAATTTAGTGTGTAAGTCATTCTAATCAGGGCCAAATCTACCTTAGTGCTACTTTAGCTGCAGCCCAAGACCCAGTGGTAAATAGGGGCCCCCAGACCCCGCTAAAAATAACTAACTTTGGGCTATAAAATAATTATTTGAAGATGAAAATTTTGTTTAAAAATTATATAGGTGTACGAAATATACTAAAAACAATTTTTGGGTAAGAGCTCTTGCATGTTCATTCGTCGGGGCCATCGAATGGCAAGAAACAGTTTTTTGACGTGACTTTTACTTGATCGGCCCACAAATTCAGGATAGAAAGAAAGAAAAAATTTATTTGACAGATCAGAAAACACTACATTTACCAACATAAGACACATACACATTATGAAAAAAAAATATACGCCCCTGATTCTAATGCATCTTATTAAAATGTACAAGTATATGCACTAGTTTCAATTTTTTTATTATAATCTTGTTTACTCACAACAAATACATGGGTATAATACATAACATACGAGTAACATTGTACCGACCAAAGAAGCTTTAGATGCTAACTATGAGAAATTCCATATTTGTCCAAACCAATCTAACAACATTTTTTTAAACACTTTAGATGAGATGAGACTAAAGGACTTTTCCCTGTTCTCTGTGTATTATGCATGAAGCGTAGCAACAAAAGCGACTTGGCAATATGCGAGAACCAAACCCGGAACTCTCAATTTAATTACCGACGTCCCAAATCGGTTGTTAAATATATATCTTAATAAATTACGATAATGGAACGATTTAAAGTATGTCCACCGTTTATAAAATGACTTTACAGTAAGGACGCCTCGAGGAACATCGGCCGCTAAACAGTAAATCACAAACACTCGAGGCCTCAATCTTCAGCGATCTTTTGAATGGCGCGGTAAAAGTAGGGCTACCCATCACCCCTGATAAGAATGAACAATACTTTATTTTGGAGTCGTTTCGGACTCGGCTTATAATATAATTATATATTTCGTGTTTCCTTGAAGGTAAGGTGGTCCTTTGGTAGGCTGTTTGTTAATCGGACATTAGCTGAAAGCAGTGGCGTGTACAGAAACTATAAGTAGGGTATGCAAAGTGAGTGACACTCATCGCAAAAACAATAACTAATTTTAATTTTTGTCAAATTGAGTGCTGTTGATGACGGCAGATCGCCTCTGGTATCAAATCTGTAGAGGAAAATGGGCGAATAAGTGGGAATATTTTTATTTTGGCAATTATCCGGGTTGCGTCCACAGGGTATGCACTGCTTATTTGCATAAATAGAGTGCACGTCACTGGCTGAAAGTTGACGGTTAGCTTTCAGCGAACCATTGGTTGCGCTTATAGGTGTTGCTACGACCATCACATCTACGTACACATAATACTCGTATTTTAATTGCGAATCGGTTTAAAGTTTGCGACTGTAAATGGCACTTCTTTTACAGACAACCCTAGACAAAGAACCCACCAAATTGACTATCATTACCGCCAAGGCTTGATCGGCAGTTACTGTTCCTAGCGATACCAGCACGTTCTGTATACCGCAAACCGATAATTTAGTACAGTGTAATGAGCGAGTGCCCGGTAACGTTCCTTATTCGGCTTTGGGGTTCGCCAACAACGAGAAATAATGGTTCATTTGTTCTCGATTTATTTATGCGTATCCGTCCACCTCGGTGCACCTGATGGCTTGTTACCAGGACATTTGTATGGGTCAACGAATAAAATAAACAAATCAATGTCTTACCACTTCTCATATTTCAAGACAATGCTCTTATCATTTAAAAAAAAAATTATGTTGTAATCAGGCGTTTAAATATTAATGTCGCTAATAGATATATATTTTGTGAGCATGCTTGGTGAAGTACCAAAGTAAAAGTAATGTGTTAGATTTCTTTACATACTAAAGCACACACATTTCACCCGACGCCTGTGCTTTTATAACCGGCGTCGGGTGAAATATAAGTACTCTTTAGGTGAAATAGAATGAACCGGACTAATTTATTGATGAACTGGCGGTATATTTAATTTAAATATTTCAGTGCCCACTGGCACAAATTATTAATTTGTAAGTTTGTCATCTTCTCGTATTATGAGCGTAGTTATTTTAAGGTTTCATACTTCATATATTTTCAATCTATATCATTTTATGTTGTAACTTTTTTCAAAATCTACGGAACCTGAATTGATTTAATTATCATCATATATCACTAGTTGATTTTGCCTTGTATCGGTCAGATTTAATTGGGACTGTTTTTTGGCCCCAATGCATAACTGTACTGTACCAATCGCGTGTTCCGATCTACTTTTGCCCGCCTCGACTTGGATATAGCACATCAATTCAAACCGGATTTTAAAACTTACGTTGGTACGTGTTTTTTGAATATAATTAAATTATAATATTTACTATGTAATATTTACTATAAAAATATTATAATTTAATTATACACATTGCATGAAATTATTGTTTGTGGTCTCGGGGTATTCTTTAACTACATTCTTTTAATGGTATAAATTTTTGGGCGTTCAATGTAGAAGTACTCATCGTAGCATTTAAAAAAAAATGTTTTTATATCACCTGTAATTAAATTTATAAAATATGAATTTGAGTGTTGTTCTACATCAAAATTAGGACTCTGGTGTGGTAAAAGCTTGACGGCCTTTCGAGCTGAAGGTTCAACATTGCCCATATTTATTGATTGTTCAAATATCTTGAATTTGTGAATTCAAGAGTACCGGTACTACCAATTGCAATCACAACAATAGTTAACACCACAATGAGTGTTTATTCATTTATAAAAATATGAGATCACTAGTAATAGACTTATAAGAATATATTAGGTTGCTAGGTATATTAACAGTTTCAGTAGGTTATTTATTATTCATCCATAAACACCAGCGGCTGCCTTTTACGTTTTCCTATAAAAACCTTTTAATAGGCTAAGGCTTAAGAGCCAACATACGCGTGATGGTTTTATAACAAGTACGCTTCCTTATTATTGCGGAAGTGTTACTTACAATGTCCGCGGTATTATCGTAAAAGCTTAATTATCTAATATAATAGTTACCAGCTGTTAAACGTTTTTCATTTTAGAACTAACGGATGTGTCCAGTTAATGAGGAACCACTTTGTAAGTTTAGACCCCGTTTAAAGTCGCGTTAAAATAAATTGCGTAGAGCGGTGTTAGTTTCACTTTAATAACTTAATTTGTGCTCTATTATATTTATTATTAGGTCCGATTATAAACACTTGTTATACTTTGAAAAATTTATAGCTTGATTTATAAAACGTACTATATTAAAAGCATTCGTTGTATGAGAGACGTACCTTTTTTAATTGTACATTGTCATGCCTATTGCATAATGTATTTTTACCATATCTATCTTTGGCGACTTACTTATTGACATAAAGAATTATAATGAAACTAAATGGACGATAATAATTAATTGTATTTAACTATTATTATTTTATATTTCATTTAGTATTTACATTATATAAATAATTGTATTTTCGATAGTAAATATTAAAAGGAATATTATTTATAGATTATCAGTAGACATTATGCTTCGATATTGTATTTAATGTATAAAATAGAACATTTTTAATTGTATAATTTTTATTTTTATTATCTATATTTTATATGACCTCTTCCACACAATGTATATTGTTTTATGAAATAATTTGAAATGAATTGAATATATTGATCGCTTAAAAGAGTATTACTTTAACCATATGTCAGCATTTTTATACCAGATATGGCGAAATAATATTATTGTTATACTGTTTTAAGAGTGGTAAGCCCCAGGATTAGCAAGTTGAAGTGGCAGTGGGCAGTGCACATAGTGCGTAGAACTGATGGCCGATGGGTCAGAATGGTTTTCGAGTGGCATTCACGTAACGGGAAACGAAACGTAGGCTGACCCTGAACCAGATAGACGTATGACGGGGTTTAGGTGGCGGGTAGCAGATGGATGTCAACTGCTAGGGATCGGCCCGCGTGGAAAGCATTAAGGGAGGCCTTCGTTCAGCGGTGAACTTTTTTGGCTGTAGTGACGAGATTATGATGATGATCATAAAAATACTTCGTATCCTCTTTTTCAAAGGTAACGACTTGATAAAAAGATGCACGTAGGTAATATTATAGTAATTACGACACGAGTCCTCAAACTACTAGTAGTACATAAATTTGTTAAAAAATAAAATTGCTAAAATTTTTATGTATTTTAAACCGACTTCAAAAAGGATGTTCCTAAATTCGATCGTTTCTCTATATTTTTTTAATGAAATAAGTTAATCAAATCATGAATAACAAAATGATGATTAAGGCTAAAGTACAAACTTCCTTAATATGAATGAACCTCGGCTAGAACAAAAAATAAGTTCCGTAAGCATTTGGGCAGAGGAAGAGCTATCTCCCATAACTGTGTAATAAGAACTCTTCCCTGTAGTGGGACGATAAAGATGGTAAACTTCACGATGTAGAAGACTTGGTACTGAGTCGTCTAGCTTCTGTACCATAAATCGTCTGCAGTGCCAGATATCGTCCCATAAAAGAGGAGTGTTTAGCACACTTATGTTTCGGGATGAGGGCACTGTAGCTAGTGAAATTACGGGGTATTATGAGAGAACTAACATCTGTCGTCTCGGAAAACGAGTGCAGAGTAGTGTTGGCAGAAAATAATGACTAACTACTACTCATTTCTGGTACTATTCATTTCCTACAACCTGTTATATTAAATGTGTTATGGGAAAGCGTATCACTTACCACCAGGTGACCGAACTGTACATCCCGTTCTCTTAATATCATAAAACATAGGCTGACGATGATGACGCATCTGGGCACTGTCAAATAATTGGACATGTGTCCACCGGTGGTCGGGTTTTGAGCTGGTGTCTTTAGCTTGCATTTCGTGTTTCGGCCATGTCCCAAGCCCGCATATGGCGGCCGTGTCGGGTCTCGACGTGCGCAGCGTACCGTGGCGCGCGCTCGGCGTGTGCGCAGCTCGAGTACCGCCTGACGCCGGATCAGGTCGCCTTATAGGGTTGTCAACTCGTGCAATAAGCTAGAAGTAATGTAAAACAAATAAATAAATAAAGTTACCTAATTTCGCTATTATAAGCGCTTTTTTACTTGCATAATGAGTTATTATCACATTTCATTTTACAAGCTTTTATTTAATTTCCAATGTGGATATATGGGTTGAATTATGCAACTTAATTTTGGAGTACATATCTTAAAAGCTGAAATTTTGTTTAATAATGGAATGCTTCAGGGGTACGGTACCTTAAAAACACTCAATTCTAACAATGTATGTCATAATAGTATAAAATGATTTCTAAATCACTTGGGGATTTGGATTTACATTCAAAGTCAAAATTTTAGCTTTAAAGAAGAACTATAAAAAAAGGACATTGAAACTGGGTAAAAACACTGGATTTCATTACATCCTAGGCAATGTTATGAACAAAATCATTTATAATGATTTTACATCATGTATCTATCTCTACGTAGCGTTGAATGTTATGGATAACGGTTTCCATACATTGAAACTGTTACTGTCGCTGGTAGAGGCTACGTTAGAATATCCACCAGAATATCGATATACTTCAGATATTCTTTTTGATATTCTTATCAAGGTGTTTTATAAGCCCAGATTTATTTATTGACCTTGTTTCATTAAGAGTTATCCTTTGTCAGGGTTGATAAATCGGTTATCTAATAAATGCCTTCATTAACGTTTTATAAAAATGACATCGTACAATTAAATAATATAGACTATTTCTGCTTAAACATACAGCCTTAAAATTTAATGACTGCGAACCCTAGAAATGTTCGCCGTCCGATTGCTAATTCCACAAGACGTTGCGAAAGGTAATACGGTTGTATTATTTGCCGCATACTTGCATTACTCTAGCAGTCAATGAAGCGTCCATCGATTCATGGGTGATAGATTACGTTGCTTTCTAGAGAACTTTTAAGCTAAAGCAATAGTAATTTGGTAACCAAACAAACGTCTAAGTCCTGATGTAGGCATACAGAAATAGTTAAAACATGAGATAGACAAAAATATCCACTAGAATTCTGTAAAAGAATATCAAAATATTAACTGGATATAGTTTAATCTTTGTACATTTTTCCAAATTCAGTTGCAGTATAGAATGGGAAAGTCTTTGTTTTCTTGTAAGATAGAAACAAGATGAATGTGATTCAGGAGGTAAGTAAAGCTGACTGTCATGTCGAGGTTTTAACATCACGCAATTGCACCTATAAGTTGGATAAGGTATATTTATAAACCTTATGCTAACTAACTTCTACAGAACAAATAATCCATTTTAAGTTTTCAGTAAAGTTGGTTTTCGCACCAAGGCCTAGCCAAAGTTCCAAAATCACGTGACAACGTCATTGCATAATTTAATTCAAACAACTACGAAATTCCGTGTGAAGTATTTGTGAATGCATAAAACTTCAATTAAATTACGAAAAGAGCGCGCCCTCAACAGCATTGGATCAATGATTCAATCCACCTCAACTAAAGGGCGGTTAACCAATAAATTCCTAATTTTTAGGTAAATACAACAGATTTCAGACATTTTGTAAAAAAAAATCATCTTTGAGGCATTTGACCGCTTTCTCTCTGATGGTAAGTGATGTTGCGGTGAGGATCATGCCTGTTAAGAAACAGCCTGTTCATCTTGCCTTGAAGACTGCCAGGTTGTAATGCTCAGGAACACACAACGAGGCAACGAGTTCCATTCCTTTGTGGTGCGCATTAGAAACGAGTTGTGCGGATACGTGGAATATCGACCACGTAACGATGGACTGCTCCCTTGCGATTTGTATTCCGATAGTGAAAAGGGGCTGGTGGAATTAATTCATATAATTCCTTCGCACAATCACCGAAATGTATCCTGTATAAAACCGAAAGTCGTGCAAATCTTTTAATGCCGATAATCGAGGTTTCGAGAGTTATTTAGAGTACCGAGTAGGAGATTCGCCAATGAGCTGCCTAATTCACGGTGACTTATATTATGAGAGGATAAGCAGTATTTACCTGAAGTATAAATATCGAAGAAACAACATGTTTCTGGGGAGTATTCAAAATGTCCACAGCCGTATATGGCAGGAGCCATACAGGGATGCACAATAGATGAATGTATGAATTTTCTTTATTTCTGTCTTATAATACTTGGACTCTTACATGTTTCCATTTCCTTTGTCGTAGAATACCATTCGGGCATAAATGGTTATTCGAAGCCACCGTCTTGCCTAGCAGTGTATATAGCTGTAGTAAAAGTGGAGCCTATTTCTTTACATGACAATATTATAAGCTTTATTTTTTAGTTACCCACCTTTTCGTTTACGATCTTTTAAATTTCGAATTAGAGTTCCGATTTTTCTGGACATTACCATAAACCAAATCCCACGTACCCCGGCCGTGTGAACGGACGTCCGGAAGGCGGTGGTGCGTGTAATGTATTCCGATTTGTGCAGGTGGGGTGCGCGGGCGCGGCACAATGCAATAATGCAACCATTGACTTTGACACTGCTATTCATTAGAATGGGGATGCACGTGGTGACGTCAGTTTATGTTTGATATGATGATTTTATGATTGATCGTCAAGTATTATTCATCATCGAACTACCAATTGATGCTGAGCGATTACTTACTATCGCATTCTATGTGACGGTTAGTCTACACATTTTTTGTTATTTCAGTAAGCACTGTAAGAACGACACAATTAGCGGTGAATCTGACGAGTGGCTCGATACTGAGCCTTCAATGCAGTGCCAGATATTGTCGCGTGTGATAGGAGTATTATGTACTTCTTTGTATTTATAGACACTACAGTGCTGTAGCTTATAAAGTTACTTGGAACAAAATCTGTCTTCTGATATATTACTTAGATGTAATTATATCTAATCGTGTCATGAATAGGCGTATCACTTACCTTCTGGTGAGTAAACGCTTCTAAGTGGTATAAATAAGTTTGTAATTTGCATTAGATTCATTTGCAACCAATAGTACATTATCAGAAAATTAACCTTTCTCAATCGTCAAGATCGTATCCATGAAATATTGCCACCGCCGAGATATTTTTTCAAACATTTATCAAGTACTTAAACAACTCATTGTCGCTAATAATAGAGAGGTAAATGAATCAGTAATATAAAACGGGTTAAAACAAAACGTGTTCTTAATTGATAACTTGTAACGTCTACATCTTTTTCTCACAAAATCCAGTTATTTAATTCTATCTCACCCTTAAAGCCGGTACCGTAAGCAGACATACCCACGCAGACTTCTTTAAATATTCTACGTAGAATAATCATCCTTAAAGTGAAACCTAGTCTTGAAGCTTAATCTAAAGACCGTAAGGAATTAATTACCATGTGCGATTGCAATTTATCAGGTAGACTAAATTGGTGCAGCCCCGTAACGGCTCTTTAATCGTTTAGTTCATTCCGCGACCGCGGAGGCGTGAGAATCGAGTGCTAGTGTCGCCATGAAGCTTTTCTCAAGTAGACTGTTTTCAAGAAATAAAACTTGTAAATATTCTAAGACAATTTTACAACGCCTTCGAGTCAAACGAGCCCGTAAAATTAAATAAAAATACGAGTAAATTCCTTTTTTGTAAATGTAATAAAACTAACGTGATAATCAAGGTTTCTCCTGTCGGAGTTATGTTTAGGACCATCACAGATTTGGGGCCAAGACAAAAACCATCACATAAAAATAAGCCACCTCGATAGCTTTTTCCACTTCTCATTGGCAATGTTAGGTTTTTGATGAGTCCATTGAACGCTATTCCTTTCTTTCCACTTTCCAAATACTTCATTACCCTGCCTGTTTTTTACATTCAGAAGTTAGAAGCTTGAAGTTACATAAATGCATCTTTGTATAGCTTATAAGTAAAATAATATAGCAATTAGCAAACTCCCACCTTTGAGTAATTTGAAGTAGTCGTCGTCGTCCACTTCTGACGCTAAGTATAGTAGTACTGTAAAACTTAGGTAATGCAACTGTTTGTCACCGAAAAGCCATGAATAAAGCATAACTTCTAAGATGGGAAGAATTTGCCAGAGTGCGGTATCGACACAGACTTCCCTATATTACTTGTACCCAATAAATAAATATACTCAGACACTATCACACTGCCATCTAGCCCCAAACTAAGCATTAGCCTGGAAGAAATTGCCTTGTGCAATAAGGCCGCCCATTGTACTCTCTTTTTCTTTTCTTTTTGTTTTTTTTTGTATTTCAGTGTACAATAAAGAATTAAATAAATAATAAATAAATAAAAAGCCTGTAATATGGGTAAAAACAACTGACAAACATAGTTAAATTTTTTTGTATATATATACATAGCATATATAAAAAACACCCAAACCATTACAACATACATGTTCATGCCCACAAATAAGTGTTATGCTTGGGGATTGAACCAGGAACCCTTGGTGTAGTGGGCGACGTCTCGACCATTACACCACATGAGACGTCAAAAATATGGTATATATATATATATATATATATATATATATATATATATATATATATATATATATATATATATATATATATATATATATGTGTATGATTGTATGTTCACTGCCAAACCGTATAAACAAAGCCTTCGCATGCATACTACATGTCCTGCAAATCTGACATCACCCTAGCTCCAAGGCGTTCTCAGGACCGATGACGTCACCAAACACCTGCACCGCGACAAAAGGATAACGCGCCGTCTTCGGATACAAGTTCGAACAAGTCGGAGGCTTAAGGTTTGATGCAGGCTGTTTATATTTAATGGCAAATGAATAAAAAAATAAGGTGAACGAGTATACAGTTACTGGAAAATTGGTTCAAAAATAAAAGTAGGTCAGTACGGGTCAAGGGCACATGGAGCCTGCATTTCAATTGACC
>PQWD01012672.1:0-16450 GCA_019425675.1 Leucinodes orbonalis | reverse complement strand
TTTGATCGAAAAGATGGTACCGGCAGTTACTCTGCTGTTGCACATGCTCCCACTGAATGTTGAAGTCAGTAACGCTTTTCAGCTGTACAAACTACTCTAGCTTCGAAGAAAGGTAATGGGACGCCATATGACTTGTTATCGTTTACAAGAGTTTTGTTTCCACATGCTAATTCGACCATGTATAGCTTCAGACCTTCACTAGCTGTAATTAAACGTGTGCCTGATGCTATTAGACTCGATGGTTAAGGCCATCTAAGTCAGAGGGGCACGAGCTTAGAGAATCAATAATAGTAGGTATAGAGCACGCGCAACGAAGTGGGATCAGTAGGTACGGGTGAGAACAACACGAAATTCCCGCCGCAAGCGCTTGTAGTCGTGGTTGAGTGCTAGCAGTGTGCGTTTCTCTGGAGATATTTTTCATTTTTACGCTTTAAAATGGTCGAGTATGCAAAAACGATAAAATCCGGCATAACTTTTCATCGGCAAGTCGATTTTCATTCTTATTTTTTTATTATACACGGTGTCTGGCGGCAGATTGATGTTTACAAAATGAAATAAAAAAAATATTATTTGACGTAAAGTTTTAATTGAAATATGAAACGACAGGATATTGATGCGGATTTCATTTTTTGAAGATTACTTCATCCAAATGTTTTCCGTCATGTATTGGCAAAGCCAAACTGCCTAAGCTGAAATTGGAGGATGGCAGTGTGGCGTCTTCAAAGTCAGAGATTCAAAGGTTTTATGGACAGCTCTACAAGTCAGTCGCAAAACCTTGTAATCTGGCACAAGATCCGAGAGCCAAACTTTCCCGACACTACTCCGAAGATATCCCGGACATCAGCCTGGACGAGATTAGAATAGCCCTCAAACAGCTCAAAAACAACAAGGCGCCAGGCGAGGACGGAATCACTACAGAGCTTCTGAAAGCGGGTGGAACACCGGTACTGAAAGTCCTTCGGAAGCTCTTCAACTCTGTCCTCATCAATGGTCTAACGCCAGAAATGGAATAAGAGCGTGGTGGTGCTGTTTTTCAAGAAGGTGATAAGGCTTTACTCAAAAACTACAGACCTATCTCCCTTTTGGGCCATGTTTATAAGTTGTTCTCGATGGTTATTACGAACCATCTCGCCTCTAGGTTTGATGACTTCCAGCCTCCCGAACAAGCCGGTTTCCGAAGAGGCTTTAGTACCATAGACCACATCCATACGCTGCGTCAGGTTATTCAGAAGACTCACGAGTATAATCTGCCACTATGCTTAGCGTTTGTGGACTATGAAAAGGCCTTCGATTCTATCGAAACATGGGCAGTGTTGCAGTCTCTCCAGCGATGCCGAATTGACTATCGGTATATCGAAGTGTTAAAGTGTTTGTATAAAAACGCCACCATGTCAGTCCGAGTACAAGAGCAATGTACAGAGGCGATTCCGTTGCAGAGGGGTGTAAGACAGGGAGACGTAATCTCTCCAAAACTCTTCACCAACGCAATGGAAGATGCCTTTAAACTCCTGGAATGGGATGGATTTGGCATCAACATAAACGGCGAATACATCACTCACTTCGATTTGCTGACGATATTGTCATCATGGCAGAGTCGTTGGAAGAACTCAGCACAATGCTCGAGGACCTCAATCGAGTTACCGAACAGGTGGGTCTAAAGATGAACATGGACAAGACGAAAATCATGTCAAATAGCCATGTAGCACCCACCTCTATTTCAATCGTAGGCTCGGTTCTTGAAGTTGTTGACAGTTACGTCTACCTAGGACAAACGGTCGAATTAGGAAGGTCCAACTTCGAGAAAGAGGTCAATCGACGAATCCAACTCGGCTGGGCAGCGTTCGGGAAGTTACAGAGTGTTTTCACGTCTAATATTCCTCAATGCCTAAAGACAAAAGTTTTTGACCAGTGCGTATTACCAGTGATGACCTATGGTGCTGAGTCGTGGTCTCTTACGTTGGGCCTCTTTTATAGGCTCAAGGTCACGCAACGAGCGATGGAGAGGGCTATGCTTGGGGTTTCTCTACGAGATCGAATTAGAAATGAGGAGATCCGTAGAAGAACTAAGGTCACCGACATAGTCACTCGCATTACCAAACTTAAGTGGCAATGGGCAGGGCACATAGTCCGACGAACCGATGGCCGTTGGGGCCGGAAGGTTCTCGAATGGAGACCGCGTACCGGCAAGCGCAGCGTGGGACGGCCGCCCACAAGATGGATGGACGATGACTTTGATGACCTAAGAAACGTTGCGGGTACCCACTGGATGCAGATAGCTTCTGACAGGTCGGCGTGGAAGTTATTGGGGGAGGCCTATGTTCAGCAGTGGACATTATGTGGCTGAAATGATGATGATGATGATGAAGGTATAATTTTAATATTCGGTGTTGTTGAGATGTCGGCTCTTACACCAAGGGTTCTGAATTCGATACCCGGGCAGTGCAAACATTCATGTGCATGAACATTTCTGTGTATTGGTCTAGGTATTTTCTATGTACATATGTATTAGAAATTTCCCTTAAATAGATTCCTTTGTTTACCGAGCCAGCCATTGTTAATGATTTATGTCATCGTTTAGGGTTCCTGCGTTTCAGGCGTAGTGGCCGCTGCTAGAGGATCGGTCCTTAAAGTTCCAATTTTATTATATAATACCATTTTTTGTAATTAATGCTTACATTTGTTATTTGATTTATAAAATTAATTCATGTGAATAAGCCTGAAATGTTATATGGGACTTGCTTTGTTTTTGGAATAAATAAATATTATTATTATTTACAAACAAATGTATACATCACTCACCTTCGATTGCCATGTAAGTGTTTCTATGCCATGTAAGTGTTTCTTTTTTCATGATTAACTTGGGGCCTGTTTGAACGTCGGTGGATATTTATTTATTCATCTAATTCGTGTATTTTTATATTTTTTTGAAGTATAGCCATAAATATATGATTAATAATTCCAAAGATTACGTGTTAAAACTAATATAGTGTTGATTGATTTAGATGAGTGGGATTTTTATTGTTTTCAGCACTTTAATATTAATATTTTATTTATAAATAATAATTCTGTCTATTTATTCACTACCCACACTAAAATGTATGAAAAAAGGGTCAGAATGGTTGCAAACACTAACTTATCATGAAACAGAAAGCTTTCTCTTGATAAAAACTTAAAGTGATGTTTACGACTTACTAAATTTATCTATACTTAAGTAGCTTTGTTACTTTTATGAAACACGAAGTTAAAACATGTATTCACGACACTCACATACCTACTATCAATTTTGTAATAATAGCCTAGAGGCGAGGGCCTGGCAATCCGTAAGACAGATTTCAACCTAGTACAAATGCCAGTCTGTAACTTTATAGCTGATTTATATTATTTTGTCTAATATTGTTAAACATAGAATGTAACTATTTTGTGAAAGAAAATAAACGAATTTTAATATTATTACGGTGAAGAAAAACATCGTGAGGAAATCTTCGTGCACGCCTGCGAAGAGATTCGAAGGTTGTGTGTGAAGTCGTCCAATCCGCACTGGGCCCGTGTGGACGACTAAGGCCTAATCACCCTATACGGGTAGGCTCGTGCCCCTCGGTGGGGACGTTTAATGAGCTGATGATGATGAATATTATTAATATTTTTGCGTTGAATAGTCGCTTCAATATGTGCTTAAAATGTAAGTATTGCTATTTTGATAATTAATTCTTTATTTTTGTACCTTACAGTCATCAAAGTATTTGCTTTTAGTATAATTTAAATGACTGTCTGTCCAAGTACAGAACAGTGTCCGTCAACAGTTGGACCTATCCACCAGCGTCGAGGAGTAAGACAAGGGGACGTTATTTCAAGATGTTGCACTGGAAAGGGCGGGGCATAAATATAAACGGGGAACATCTAACACACTTGCGATTTGCAGATCACATCGTCGTCGAGGCTGAAGATCTTGTTTAATGAGCATGTCGATCCGGAAAAGATCTCACTTAACGGCATTCCTCTCGATGTGGTTCAAGAGTATGTTATCTGGGGCAAACTGGGTAGGAAAAAGAAGTAGGTTCGGAGCGGTAAATTACGTCGAGTGTTCACGGATTAATGAGTGCGTCTTACCAGTTATGACGTATGGTGCAGAAACGTGGACACTGACAGTGCGGCTGGTCTATCAATTTAAAGTCGCTCAGCGGGCTATGGAACGCGCTGTGCTCGGAGTTTCTTTGTTGGATCGAATCAGAAATAAGGTGATCCGACAAAGAACCAAAGTTGTCGACATAGCCCAATGAATAAACAAGCTGAAGTGGCAGTGGGCTAGTCATATCTGTCGCAGAACCGATAACCTTTGGGGCAAGCGTGTTCTGGAGTGGACACCACGTCTTGGAAATCGTAGCGTGGGGCGACCTCCAACAAGATGGAGTGATGACATCCGTAAAACGGCCGGTAACAGTTGGCATCGGAAAACGGTAGACAGATATATGTGGCGTGCTGTTGGAGAAGCCTATGTTCAGCAGTGGACAGAAGTAAGCTGATGATGATGATAATTTTAATATAAAAATATGTTAATTGTTGATTGGAGTTTTAAATAGAGATATTGTTAACTTACTCATGTTTACCTTTTATTTTATTGACTAGTTGACGTTACTTACTATATCTCATTATAATATGCGAATAATAATAATTTCATGAAAAGTAACAGAACTAAAATTATTTTTTTTCGTGTTTCGACCAAATGGGATGAACGTGTTCTGGGCCAAATCACTGAACTAGTCATTTTAGGTTATGTTTTACTGCGGGAGAATATCTTATATCCCACAGGTAATAATGCGGGACACAGCAAGTTAGCAATAATACTTTATGGGAGAAAATAATGAAAGCACCTTTAAGATTACAATTATTTTATTAGGGTACCTGGTTTTGACACTATGTGAATAAATATTTAATTTTTTCAACAAATCTAATAACATATTACGTTAGTATGTAGTTTAAAGAACGGAATACTAGAAATCACGTTGAAATAACTATGTTGTTTCTTTGGTCATTAAATCATTCATCACAATTATTGTGGTGTACCTACTATACAGATTGGATTGTATATAGTCTTCCTATTAGATATATACAATTTGTAAATTTTATTAAGATCTTTTTATTTATTTACAATTCAACGCAAATAAGAAATAAAGCTTTATTTACATCTAGCAGTATGCTGCTTTAATTATTCCTTTTAAGTAGAAACTAGTTGATCCCGCTTACATTACACAGCTCCTTTACCATCAATCTACACAACTAAAGCCCAGTTTCGTAAATCAAATAAAGACCATATTTACTAGTTCCCATTTAATTCGCAGGCACTGGTATTAAGTTCCTATCTGGCGATTCGGACGACCAGTAATTTGGATACAGGAACTGGGCATAAATTTATATAGTTAGATAATTTTACATTTATTTTTTTACAACTAATAAAGTAGAGACGCTATAAGTTGATAGACAGTTCCTAGGAACAATGGACAGTTTGCTGGTAGCCAGACTTAATTTAATCTTATTCTACGAAGAACTTTGTTTGATGCCGAGGTTAGTTATACCCCATATTATGTCCATTTGTTTCTTATTACGGAACTTAGTCGACGTCCCCACATTAGGTGGTATCATACAATAGTCCCTTGAAGATGCTGCGCATCGGGGTGGGGGTCGGCGGCAGTGCTGGTCCCAAAGACGTCGACGGTAGAGCCGCTGCCACCTCCTGGTAGCCCATCAGAGGAATGCTTGGACCGGGCAGGCGCTCGGTCGGACTCTCATCTGGAGGCGTAACTTCCAACCCTATACTACCGTTAAGTGCAATTTTTATCGCATTAGCATTCTGCAGTTGTTGTTGCTGCTGGTGTTGTAGGAGAGAATTAAAATGGGAAATGCCGATTTCTTCTAGGCTACTTTTTCTGCGCTTTGAACCGGCTGTGCTTAATCCTTGCCGTAACGAGTTAGAACGACGGAGTAGTATGTCGTCAACAACTCGAAGTGAGTTGGAACGGCCTCGGAAATCCGTGATAATAGTCGGGCTGTCGGGTAATGATAACGAATTAGCTTTGGTAGTTGACAACGGTGGGGCACGAGGTTGGGTAAAAGGTGCTCCTAAGCCTGAACCCCTTCTGCTAGCAACACCTTGTGCTTGTATAAGTGCTTGAGAACAAAAGCTAATATTAGACTTGCGGCGGCTGTTGTGTCTCTCAAAAGTTTTCTGTGCAGAAAAAGGCGACGGCCGTACGAGATATCTAAAAAAAAATAACAACTGTATTCGAATCCAAAATATTACTTAAATGAAATGAAATAATCATTATTGCTTACATTATGTCACCTTCTTGCAGATTCAAATCGCAGCTTGGGTTTATTATAACGTAAGAAAGACTATTCCTCTTTTCGCTTACGTCATCATAATCAATTCCAGTAAGATTTAATGATTCCATCCTTGAGCGTACTAGGTTTGCAATTTCCGCTCTTTCTATTTGTTGTGCATGATTGTCTCTGGCTTCATCAGCAAGACTAGTTGAATACTGTGAAGATAATGATACTTCAATGAAAGGCGACTTTCAGATTACATATAACTTTAAATGCGATATCATATATAAATCGTCTATGTTTAAAATTAAGTACGTTGTTATTATGTATTAGGCCTGTACATATCATGCATGATTGATTGATTTAATTTTGTCCTTAGGATTAAATAAAGTAATGATTTGGTTTCAACGCATTTATAAGAAAAATTCTATACCTACTCGTATTTGTCAAGTGTTCGTGCTATGAACACAGAGACTAACATTCAGTTTATGCTAGGATCTATATCTACATCTATGTAATGATATCAGGCTCTTGTTTTTGTGCTCTCTAGGATATGATATGGTACGTATAAACAAAGTGACGTAGCAGTAATGCTTTGCTGATGCAATGAAAGTATTTCAAAGAAGGTACAAATGATATAGTAAAATGTGATTTAAATATCTAAGGTTACACATAATTACATTTTGATTACAAGGATTTAGTAACAATAAGAGTAGTTAACCAATTGCTGTTATCGCCATTCAGTGGTCCTTGAAGAGCTTTATTTAAAAAAAAACATACGTACATATTACATATTTATTTCTAGTTATTGTATTGTCGATGTCGTCTAATTAACCTTACCATTAACTAATGCATATATTATCTTTAACATTATAGTCCCATAAGACGTGATTACCCACTTTTCGATTTGCATATAGTCTGATCAATAAAGACATTAGAAATTAAATTCACAAGCTATAAATTGGTACAATCTTCGAAACATTGAAAGTTCCCCATTTTTCCCCTGGATTAAGCAAAAAAAATATTCACTGACAAAGATCTTCGATCATAAAAACAAAATATTCACAGTCTGGGCGCGCGAAGTGAAGCGACGAACGACGGGCCAATTTCAGAAGTTCGGCTTAGAGGGCAAGTCGGACACAAAGAAACTGGCAGCACCCGAGTTAACTATATTCAAAATTTGATGTAAGTTTTTCGGCCGAACTTTACATTTTAGTGTCCGAGATAAGATTCCTTTACAATTTAAAGTAGCAAATTCAGATACTTCTTGCTTTTAGAGGAAATAAAATATTAATACCGTAATGTTTTATAGTTACTTTGGCCTAACGCTCTCTTTAACCCGCTACTTTGTTTATATAGGTGAGTTAAAACTGCCATATCTCATAAGATATTCATTTAAATTGAATGATGTAAAGGGCAATTTTGTTTAAAATGAAATACTTGAAAAACGCAAAATACGCAAAATAATGCATTTATTTTAGAAACAATTTTTAGCAAAAAATATGTTATAGGGACCTAACTTTCAAAGACAGACATATGCTGTCGCGGACTTTTTTGTAGACCTTTAAAAGGGTAACAGTACTCTCAAACATGACTTTTGCGAAACTTTAACCGTTTACGCAGCGTACGCAGCGGAATCTCCAAGTAAGAAAATATCCCCCCGGATTTTGAAACATTCTTCATTGCTGCTCCGCTTCTATTGCTTGTAGCATGATGATATATAGCCTATAGCCTTCCTCGATAAATGAGCTTCCTCGATATCTAACACTGAAATAATTTTTCAAATCGGACCAGTAGTTCCTGAGATTAGCGCGTTCAAACAAACAAACAATCTCTTCAGCTTTATAATATTAGTATATTAAAATATTAGTATAGATTTAAACGCTGAAAGTTTAGTATCTTCAGTGCGCTCTCCCAACCACTAGGAGTATAGATCTGATAGTTGCGTATAACCAACTATCCAGATCTATACTCCAAGGACAGATAAGATAATGCAATACAACGTCTCCCATGAGCTTTATATAATTTAGATTTTGTTAAGTCATATTTCTTCGCATATCTCCACACTGCTTATGAGAAATTAAAAAGACCACAACGTATCATTGTATTTGGATGTATTTCACCACTAGCATTCATTATTCCTTGTTCCAAATTCTATGTAACGACTTCTGGATTAAAAGCAGATCTGTCTTATAGAAATCAAAAAGAACTTCATGAATTTTTGTTTTTGTAGGTATAAGCCATATGCTGCAGAGAGTACATTTTTAGAAAAATTTTACTTGTGGACGGTGTACTGTCATGCTAAATATATTGATTATTTTATTTACTAACTAAAATTTCACTATAAGAACCGGTACTAAAATAATTTTATCTGTTTATTTGCTTGCTCATTATCCAAACTTAATTACAAGAAAACTAAACTTAAGTATTGAAGGTACTATTTTTTAAATAATAATTTGTAATATTGAATATGAATTAGGTTTAAGTATATATTTTTCACAGATTCAAGTTAATTAAATTATTGCTTTGTTTATTTCTTGTTAAAGTCGATCATCATCTTTTTATCGTCATCGTCCTACAGACCAAAATGAACCAAGAAGTTCTGTAATGGTCAGAACATTGTCATGTAAAAACACAGTAGTGTACAATTTATTTCAAAGTTCTATGAATTGTGTTATAATTAAGGGTGCCTTTACTTTTAGTAAAAATATTCCTGTATTTGCTATGGTGCACGAACGTATAAAAGAACGGGCAGACATATTAATACATAAAATTTCCTTAAAGTAATAAGTATCCGACTTTGCTACTTTAAATTATAAAGGAATCTAATCTCGGGCAGATATGAAGTTTTGCCGACAAACCTACATCAAAATGAGAAAACAGGCAACTCGGGTGCGGTACAGTTTTTTTTGTGTCCGACTTGACTCTGTGCCTTAGTTTGGATTCGTGGACATGTCACCCTCTTGAAATCTCCCTTTGAGTTTAAATTTGTGTATCAGGAGGAAGTAAAAAAATCGGTCATCGCTATCAGCTCTACCGCGGTCGGTAGTGACGAAATATGTTCTAAAATGGTGACCCTTATCCTTCCAGTTCTGCTTCCTATTTTAACACACCATTTTAATTTTTCTCTTTCCACAAGCACTTTTCCCACTGCTTGGAAGTCTGCTCGTGTGATTCCTTTACTTAAAGTTGCTATTCCCTTACTTTCTTCTAATTTCCGTCCAATTTCTATCTTGCCTTTCCTTTCTACAGTTCTTGAACACATAGTTCACAGTCAGCTCTCTTCTTTCCTACTTTCAAACAACCTCCTTAGTCCCTTTCAGTCTGGCTTTCGCGTTGGTCACAGTACAAACTTCCCATTATTAAACGTTACTGACGATATCAACTGGGCTGTGGAAGGTAAATCACTGACTGTTCTGGTTTTACTTGATTAAACGACTTCAAAAAAGGAGGTTCTCAGTTTGACCTTTAGTATGTATGTATGTTTGTCCGCGATTATCTCGTGTTTGGCTGACGCAATTTCGGTGCGGTTTTCGGTAAAGTATTTGTTACATTCAGGGGAAGGTTTTAGTGTTTTAATTTTATTATTATTAATTAATATACTAACTCTGTGCTAACGCTAACTTTGACCTGCTAATCCGTTCATACAGTGGTTAAAATACGATTGATGTAAAGAGTATTTTTGTTTTCCACGAATACTTGTAATGAATATCGTATTTATTTGGCTAAGAATTAATATGATGTTTATGAAAACACCTTCGCAAACAATGCATTATTTTAGAACAAATTGGTTAGCAAAAAAGGTTATAGTGCGCTATCTTTGAAAGATAGACACATGCTGTCGCAGACTTTTTTAGAACTTTTAAAGTGGAACAATACTGTCATTCATGACTTTTGCGATACTATAACTGTTTACGCAGCGCACGCAGCCGAAGCTCTCAGTAGGAAAAGAAACCCCGGTTTTATAAAACATTCATCCTTATTGCTCTTACTGCACTTAGTAGTAATTATAATATAGCCTATAGCCATTACCATCTTGACCATAAGGGTACACGCGCTGTATAAGTTACTAAGAATAAGTTCACTAGGTGCTAGACTCTAGTTACTCTTTAGTTAGGTACCGCCGCAGTGCCAGATATCGTCCCGTAAAAAAATACCGAGTTTAAGAGACCTAACATCAGTTGTCTCTGGTGTCAGGCGCAGTGCAGCACTGACGGAGAATAATAACTATTTATCAATTGTTGGTTCCTTAAATGCCGCTCTGCCATGGTCAGGCGTCTCACTAACTATCAGGAGAGCGTCTGGAACGTTTAAAAATATATGAATAATTGTTTCGGAGAGCCTAATAGCATGAGAGTTTTACGATGTTTTGATAAGCGGACTTCTTTGTGCTCATCTGTTCTGATACACGAGCAGAACGCTTACGATAGTTTCGTTCTCCCTTGCGCGACTATTCCTTAATGAACCCTTCATTTTTTACCTAGGTCCGTAGGCAAACCAAATAGTAACTAATATGTCAAAGCCATGATTTCAAAACTTATCAAACGAAAAATAAATTTACCGGGCAACAAAGATTATCCCTAAAAACTATCCCTTATTCACTTTATAAACTAAGGTAACGAAATCATAACTAAAAGTTAATTACAAACCTATCACTAAAAAGTATGAAATAAAATAAAATAAAAAAAAATTAAAACCAAAATTATTGATCCAAAACAAATAAAAGCTATATTATTATTTTTTAATGAAAAAGGAACCGCCTTCAAATAATGAACTGAAAAGAATAAAATAATTTCTATTATATACGTCACCTCTATTACCGAAAATATATGTACGTTATCCGACGCTCATACGGTGAAGGAAACATCGTGAGGAAACCTTCATGCACGCCTGCGAAGAATTCGAACGTGTGGGACGTTTAATGAGCTGATGATGATGATCTTCGAGTTGCATCTTGACTGGGTCCTTACATTAAAGAAATCATTCGCAAAGTATATTATACTTTTCATTCATTGAAGTGTCTCCAGAGCTTTTGCCTATGGTTACTAAAGTGCCTCTCGCCCAGTCCCTAATTCAACCTCTATTAGATTACGCTGATGTTGTTTGTCTTGATTACTGAAGACCAATTGAACAGGCTTGAGCGTCTTCAAAATCTGTCTATCCGCTTTATTTACGGACTAGAAAAATATGATCATGTTTCGCATTTTCGAGCTGAAATTAAATGCTCCCAATTTGTCAACGTAGAAATACCCGGATTCTTTGCCTTTCTTCTGTATAACGTACTTTACAACCCTACTTATCCTTCTTACCTAAGGAATCGTTTTTTTTTGTGCATCAATCTGATGTCCAGTGTCCACTTAAGGCCCCTTCTTAAATTTCCTGCGCATAATTCTAACTTTTCCTCCTATTCTTTCTCTGTTCATGCAGTCAGACTGTCAGACGACAGTACTAGTATCGCATTGTTCAAGAGACGAGTAAAAGACTTTTGCTTTTTTTCTATTTGAAATTAGGTACTTTATGTATTTTATTTTCAATATGTATAAAATTATATTAAGAATTTGATGACTTATATGTAAATTTATGTATCTCAATAATTCTGTATTTATTAATTGTTATCCGTAGTATTTGTAAATTTATAACTTGAATGTATATTTATGTATATATATATAATTTATTTATTTTAAAGTACACACTCGCCTACTTATCTTACTTTCTTTCCTTTTGTTTTGGCCTGCTGGAAGAAATTTCATCATGAAATAAGCACTTTGTACTTATTTTTCCATTTGTATTGTGTTTGTCATGTTTGTGTGTAAATAAATAATTATATGAATACAAAACTAGACACATGACAGATGTGCAGTTTCTATAACATTTAAAACGGCCAGTGCCCATCTCAGCGGCCTATTCTACTAACAAAGACAACGCGAAGAACAAGAAGTTACACATTTTTGTTTTAAAAATGAACTTATTATTGAGATCAGAAAACCACGTCAAAAACGCGTCAACACCCATGAGGTTGTGCGCATATCGTGAAGATTTAATCTTCACGATATAACCTCATAGGTGTCATGTGCATATTATGACACTTCCAGTATTTGGGATGTTTATATCTCAGAAACGCTAGATTCTCTAGAATAAAGTATTGGCATGCCTTTTGAAGATAATTTCATTGTCTAAAATTATTGTCTGTGATATTCTATATAAGATTTAGGCTCATATTATTCAAACAATTATAATATATTAAGGCCTAGACTGACCTGACATTTTATATTTATTGATTCATTATTATTTGGATGTAAAATGTATTTATGTGCAGAAATATAAATTATAATATATATAATATATATATAATAATATATATGTATCATATCCATACTAGGTGGTTTTGCGATTTTAATTTTATTTAGATTTTATTTGAATTTGAATTTAACTTTTAATGACTTCAATAAATTACTTAATGATTTTAATAAATTATTGTTATTCAGTTAAAATTATATTGTTATTATGACTTTAAGTTATGTATGCTTTTTATCTTAAATAAACGATTAGTTTGATTAATAAATAAACGATTAGGTTTGGTTTGATTAATTTATATTATTTGAATTCTTTTCATCTAAAAATTCGTGTATGGTATAGTATTTTTTTAATTAATATTTGTTTTAATCGTTTAACAAACGTCTTTTCAATAGTTATATCTTTAATCTGGTTGGGTAATTATTGTATATCTTAATAGACATTACATGGGGCCTGATGCGTGCAATTCAAGGCACGAAGTAGGAAGTGTAAGTTTATTTTGTGTCGCAGTGTATATTTTAAATCACGCATATGTATTAATGACACTTCGTCTGTAATTTTTATACATTAATGTGTATTATGTTTTGAATGATTGTTCCAACATTTAGCTTGTTGTGAATTCATGTAGCTTGACTTTTAAGTCTAATTTGACAGGACTTAAAATTTATATTTATTCATATTCTTATATGAAGAATAGACAGTTGTGTGTGGCGATTAGTAATCGCAATGGTAGATATCGATATAAGCGGCAAGAGCAAGCTGGGGCGCAGAGTGAGCTTACCGCCGGCGTGCGTTCCCCGTAGCAGCCGCCGAGGCAGCTGGTGCCTCACGCCGCCCGCACGCCGGGAACCTCCGCCTTCGCCTTCCTCCTGCTGCAACTGTTGTGTCACAGTTTTCCACATCTCTCCTATATATATACTCACAACCAATCACACCAATCAAAGGCGATAACCCAAGAAGTTTATTTTTGTGATTTGTTAAAACATAACCAACAATGTACGGCAACCATTGCGACAATTAAGTTTACCTAAAGAGGGTGAAGTTATAAGGCTGGTGGAAAAATTGTTGAAAGCATGCAACAAGCAGAAGCGTTTGCGGATTTCTAGTGTATTTAGTTTATCACTTATCTATGTTGGCAAATAATTCAGTTCATTGTAATGTCATTTAAATTTACTTGATATTTCTATTGGTGACTTTCTTACTTTATTCATGCAGAACTATGAATTATTTGTGTATTTTCTTTGCTTCCCGATTAAAATTGGTGTTTTAATAAGCTTGTCTTTATTTCAATTATAATTAGCTATGATATTATAGTTTCTAGGCTATTTTTTGTCTATAAAAAACATGCAGAACACACACTACAAATACAACATTAAGGCGGGACTGCGATCATCGAGTTGGAATACCGATATTCTCTTGATATTCACTCTTTTACTATTATTTACGCCAATTTTCCCAGCCGTAGCAATAAAAAATGCCTGTTGCGTGTATCCAGGATCGTATATCACTCGTGTCCGCGCTAAAGCAAGAGTTGTTTAGTCTCGTTGGCTTATAGCAGGTTGCAATAAATTATAATATTAAAGCACGTGTACTTATTAAGACAAAACAAAGTTTCGCGTGAGGTATAGAAAGTTTTAAAATACTAAACTAAATTACAGACACGCCACAAGTGTAAGGCTCCAGATGTATTTATGTAAACATATTAGTAAAATGGAAAAGTGAGACGTTGGCGCGGAAAAAGATAAAAATAATAAACTTTTACCCGAAATACAGTCCAAAGACTCGGACTAATTATTTTCAGTATTTTATTATCTTATAACGAAGAACGAAATGGTATAGATTTTGTAAATAGCGATCAGATGCAGATGGCAGCAGGTACAGGACTGTATTTAAGGAGAGAAGTATCTGAGAGTAGGATTTAACCAACTCACCGATGCACGCGATGGTCGCATTCTCGCGAAGCGTGACCAAAACCAGTTTGATGGGGTCCGTGGCGACATACTCACGTGGTGAGATCGGCTAGGCTAGTATCCTGAGTGCGATATATCCCTATTGGATTCGCAGTGGTTGAGCACAACTTTTGATACAGCCGACCATACGTACGGATCCACATGTCTTCCTTTGTTATTTCATCTGTTAGAATTATAATTTCGTGAAATACAAAGTAAAATTACAAAATTAACAAGAAATTCGCATTGATGCATTTTGCAAGTAAATTCGCATGATCGTAATGAGTTTCTGAATGACGATGAGGATGAAAACGATAGGCAAGTCGCAAGTTCGCCAGCACATGTGTACAACAAGCACTATAAGTTGTAATGTACAGGTACACGTTAAACTCACCGAATAAGAAAACCGGAGCCAGGAGCCTGATCCACTCCAATAGTAGACGTACAAACGAATAACGTAATCTTTGACAAACGCTTGGTAAAGTAATGTATCCAACATTGAAGCTGAAAACACAGATCCGGCTGCAAACGGCAGTCTAAACATGTAAGAGATGTGCGAACCTCGTTCCTTTTCTCGCTAACATATAATCTGTCTTTATTTATAGTCACAGAATATTGGATAAGTTATCATAAAGTATTTTTTCTACATTTGATATAAGAAAAATTGACAACCTTTTCCATTTTTGAAAGGTGCAAGGCGTATTTATCTGCGCCCGAAATTGCATAAATCGCATATTTGAAGATTGTGATAACTCCGTATTGATTTGATGGATGGAAAGAACCTGCAAAGAAAACAAATAATAAAGGAAATTGTTTCTCAAAATATCAAAATCTGTTCGCTATAGCTTTCTAGAGACATTAATCGCATTATAGAAAACCAATTCGCTGATGCACAACCGCACATGATATATAAACTAAATAATTTTAAATAAAATGTTTACTTGAACATTGTCTGGACTGCGACAATAGTATTGCAATCAGCAAGGCTATCTTCTTCAGCCGAGTTTGACAGTTCTTTATTAACTACTACTACGTTTTCCGCTAATGTTTACCAGCACGAAGAGTCGTCTAAACTGAAAAGAAAAACTCATAACTCTTCAGTTGGAAAATGTATTACTTTAATGCTAAAATTTTACTTACCAATCAATACTGCGAGCATCCAGTATACTAAAAAAATATGATATTGAATCTAAGAACGCAATATCTGTCGACGTTCCAAAAGTAAAATTATTGGATTGAGTGAAGTCTTGGATCTAAAGTGTGCTCGTAACGTATTATAAATTATAAATGCATTAGAAGCATAGTCGGCCGCGAGTATAATAGTTTTGTTTTGCCACTGTACTCCTTGGCGTTGCGGTATGCACAATGCTCGCCACTTGAGCTAATTGCAGGCAACAAAGCGGTTTCTTTTCTTTCAGTAGATAGCATAATGTTGGGCTCACCCAATGAACGGCGATACCGGCGGAAACCTTTCACAATCCTGGAAAAACTTAAGCTTATGACGTTATAACTGATACAATTACTACGAGTACAATTGCAAATTATTAAACAACAATAACAACATTTAAAAAAGGCATTTAAGCTAAGCAAGAAAACAATTTTATCGAAGTAAAAGAAATTGAATCCGCATATAGTCCGTCATTTTAGACATAAAAATAGTGGAAGACATAATTCGACAAAGCTAAATTTTTGTTGAGAATAAGGGTCACCATCAGAAAGAAAACTTCAAGAGGTCCATGAATCCCATGTGTGCTAATAAGGTTACTCAAGTCAAGCTTGTAATATTGAGGTTTTTTTGTTTCTCGATACGATGATATTCTTTTATAAAAAGACACTCAGAAAGTTAAGATCTAAAATTTTTCTACAAAAACTACTTCACGAGTTTATAA
>PQWD01012670.1:0-11581 GCA_019425675.1 Leucinodes orbonalis | reverse complement strand
CAATAGATACAAGTTTCTCGGTACCACCGATTGTCGAAAAACCTGTGCCGGTTGAAAGTGCACCGGTAGATAGTGCAAAGGATGGAATGGACATGTTCGAGGGAACATCGGAGCCGGCAACGGAGCCCGAGCCCCAGGAGACAGAAGAGTTTTGACCCCGGCGCCATAGGTGGAAAGTGGGATATTTCCAGTGGAACTGATTCGGGTGACGGCAACGAGCATCGGCCACGATAAACTCAACCTTATTTTTATAATAATAAGAATAGGTAGAGTGATTTAGGGTAACGTTGTTATTGATATGGACATAATTCCGGGATTTCGAATTGAGGCGTAATTCTCCGGAATTTGAAAATTATTAAGGCTAAGTCCAAACATATGATTACGTTAGTTTTTTTTCACATACATATAGCAAATAAAGCACAACTTAAAAGTGTTTTGCTATTGTCTAATTCAAATGCAAATCTAATCCCGTATTTTTTCGCTCAGTTTATTAAGCAAGTAAAGGGCGGGCAACTCATTTCAATGCCCTTTGCAGTAGTGTCATTTACCATCAGATGAGAATATATGAATCATAAAGATAGCACAAAAGTAAAAAGGCATGTCCACATTATAACAGTATTACGCAATCACAAATCACTGTACCTATCCTACGTGGCGGGTGCTCGCCCGTCGGTAGACGCCAAAGATTTATTTTATACATTAAAATTGAGATCAAATTTGAAATATACGAGTGCCTTATTGGTAACTGGAGTGTTTTGTTTGACGGCGGGCGCGGGCAGAAGAGGAACGCGCCTGGGCGCTCAAGTGGAGCGACCCGGGCCAGGTACGGTCGCTAAATTATATACGCGCGTCTAGAACAATTGCACACTATATATAAAATATACATCATTGCAATATCACCCTTGTTATGAGGCTAAAATTTTTCAGTAATAATTACATGAATATAAATTAATATTTTCCATAAAAAATGGTACATTATATAATGTCACCCTTGCTGTGAGATACTATTTTGATTTGTCCGATAATAATTAGATTATAGTATTTAATATACTACTATATAATATAACTCTGACAGTGAGAAACTATATTTTTATCATCTCCGATGATAATAATTATTTTAAAAATACATTTTATTTATCAATTTTAATATTTCATAAAACTTGAAAGTTGACGAGGGTTTTACTAAGATTGCAATGTTTAAATAATTAAATTCGAAATGCACAGTTGTACTCGGCGGGCGTTATTTTTTATTGTCATTTGATAATGTTGAAATGGATGTTCATTTTTAAATTTATAATTGTTTCTTAAAAGAATTTAAATTTAATTTCATGATAGATATTTCAAATAACTAAGGATGTCCATTTCGACATGAACAATATCGCTAGCAATGTGTGCAAAACACCACGGCGTGCGTCACCCGAATCAACCTGGAAATATCACCAAGGATATCACCAAGCAAGGAGCAACATGGACGGTCTATACTGCACCCGGAACGGGTGCCTTTTACTTTAATTATTCTCTTCTTTCGAGCGTACATAACTTATATGTAATGTCATTTACTATGTGTAGTACAAGTTATATGCTATATGTGCAAAATTGGCTACGTATGTTGACTTCGAAACAAAACTATATGCATTAATCAAATTTCGGATTAATTGATAGAATTGATTCGATATATTTCTTAATTAAATTCGGTGAAGGTAGACAGAGGTTTAAAAATGATAGCACGACTATTATTATTATTATAATCTATATGATAGATACTAACACGTTTTTATATGTATAGGGTTATGATATTCTAGCAATAGCCATCACATAGTAGTATAGGTTGAAGAATGAAAATATTTTACATTGATAAAGGTAATATGCGCACTAGGCCGAACATTTGTTTATATGTAACATATTTTTATAAATTTCAATGTTAAATGGGGCTTATCTAATGAATACTTCGTGGATTTATGTGATGTTTATGATCGAATAAGATTATTTTTGAACAATAAGACATTGCGTAGGTAACCGCCCACAATGTAGATAAGAAAATTATAATTTAAATGCATGCTTAAATGTTTGTCATATTTGTGCTTAAATAAAATTTTGAAAAATTCAAATTAATATTTTATTACGTTTTGAAAGTTTAGCTAAGGTTTTCAGAACTTTTTTCGTAGCAAAAGCAGCACTTGTGGACAGTGATCGCAAGGGTGTCGACAGTCGACGTGGTACCTTTTGCACACATTGTCTAGTATTGCTTTGTGTTTTGTTCACATTACAGCTGCATTAGCGGGCCACCTGCGCGCGATATCTGCGACAGCCGTTTAAATAGAACCAGCAAGATTACTCAATTTGAGTTACTGTATACTCGAGTTCAATTTTGTCTAAATGTTAAATGATCACTTGACTCTATACTTTAACTAGTGAAAAATTTGCCATTATTCTAACATCTTATAGTTTAAATAACCTTGAAGTTGCTAATAGTTTTATAAATTAAATGCCAGAAGAATGGCTTAATTTGAGTTACATTTAGTTTATTGTTAATATTATCCAATTTAATAATAAATTATTGAAGTATATGTTCTTTAGTCATGAAGTCTCGTTAGAGCTAGAATAGCATTGCAATGAAGTTTCATTTTCCCATTTTATTTGTAAATTAGGTATTCTACCAAAACACACACACTTTATATATTGAGTTATCTTTGTCGATTTTTACGTGCAGAATAGTTTACTTGGTGCATTAAGAACACTATGATTATATTAGGTATCGAACTGTTGTTGTCTACTGAGAATACATTTCATACATAGACACATCCAGGCCAATGCAATCAAACATGTCCATGCACACCAATATCTGTACTGACCGGGATCGAACCGACTTGATTGGTGTAGCAACCGACGTCTCAACCTAACACCAAATGGGTCGGCACTAAAACTAAAATGCTTAGGTCAATTGAAATACCTATATGAAGATATTTACCGAGTTAACTATCATGTAGGTGATGTAGGTATATTAATTACAGATATCAATCAAAAGGGCTAAGAATTTAAAATTTACCAACTATGTATTGTGATTTAAATTTTTATAATGTTAGGTATCACACAATTAATAACAAAACGAACAGTACATTAATAATGGTATATAGTTGGAAATTTGTCTCGGCCAGGGACTGCCAGTGGGTTTACAGTACCCTTAAAGGGTTTATTATTATTGGGTATTTCGATATACATGATAAAACCCCTTAGGGGGTAACTAACCAACCAAACCTTATTAGATAAATTGAAGCGCTTTTGGATACGAAACAATCAAATATCGAATTTTTCCTACGTCAATTTCAGAAAACTAAACAACTAAGTTCACTTTTTCTTATGGGGTTTCCAATTCAGTCTTTATGAGATTCAAGGTAACTTAATAAAAGGGTAACCTGGGTTAAAAGTTTAAGGCCCGTATTCTAGAACAAGACTCAACGTTGATGTTTCCTTAAATTGAGTTTGAATATTGAGGATTGTACTATCAACGATAAATAGAGGCATCCTTCGACTAAGTCTTTTAAGATTGATTTATTTTTCGTAAAAAAGACAAAAGGCAAATACACCATTCCACACATCATTACACTGCAATATTAATTCACTAGTACTTTTTATGGAACAATTTATATACAAGTTAAGACATTGAGTCTTGTTCGAGAATGCGGGCCTTAGAGCCATAGTGATGGTCTTTACGTAAGAGCGTTCGCCTCGTTATTCATCAAATAATACTTATGTTTAAATGCAAAAGAAAAAGGCAAAAATTGGTAGAAATGCAATTATATTTAGAACTTTCTGCGCTTCAATATCTCAGGGCGCCAATTGATCGGATGCGTCTCTTCCGACGCCGTGTCGTCCTCGCGGTAGATCTTGATCGTCTTGTCCGCTTCTGTGGTGATGAGGCGAGAGCCCGATTGGTCAAACGTCATCGAGAATATTCCCGCTTCGGAGTCCATCGAACCCGGTTGGACTGCGGACTGGAAACAAAAGCAGTTGTAAAATCAATGATGTAAAAAGTACCTATAGATTCGTGATATGTTCACAAATAATCGAAAAAAGTGTTCCAAATGCAGCGACAGCACACACACATATTTCGAATGAGCGTACATTAACCTAAACAAAGAGCCTACAACTGTATTCTCTTTGGCGGTTCATTTTTGAGGCACGGGGTGGCGGCGTATCTACCTTTATATATACAGAATTTCATAGTGTAAAATATATTAGTTGGATTGGGGTGTTGACATTGGGTTTTTGGGATCACAGAAATCTGTACCTAACTTTATGAAACTATAAATAATAAATAGAGCGTCAGTGGCTCAATCGTGTGGGCTGTTGCTTATTAACGTTATTCGACGCTCTTACGTTGAAGGAAAACATTGTGAGGAAACTAGCGCACGCCTGCGAAGAGATTCAAAGGTTGTGCGTGAAGTCGGCCAATCCGCACTGGGACGACTAAAGCATATACACTACGGGAAGGCTATACAATCTTTACGGATAGGCTCGTGCGATGATGATGATGATACATTTGAATCATTTATTTGGGTAGCTAATTCCTAAAAAGTACTAAAAATAATCCTTGGATAATCTAACACCGTGACAGTATGGTTATAATGCCATAAAAAATCATGAAAAGAAAGAAGTTTTGATAAATCGTATAAAGCTCAACCAATCTGTGTGTCAACATCCCTTTCTAATACTAACACAAACAACATCATACATATACTTTTTGTAAATTTAACACTGCGTGAAAATAAAAGAACTTTTTCATAAAATTAGTACCATCTCGGGCCAACAACAGTACCTAGTTAAAAAAATACTTTAAATAAAAAAAATCACTAGGCAGGTACTGAGACGTCTAGGTAGGTGCCACCGCAGAACCAGATATCGTACCGTGAAATACGAGTGTTATGTATTTTTGAGATGAGGGCTCTGTAGCCAGTGAAATTACCGGCATAAGAGACCTAACATCTGTCGTCTGGGGTGACTGGCGCAGTGCAGCATTGATAGTGATAATTACTATCAATTATTGGTCTCCTTCATTTCTGTTCTGTCATGGTCAGGCGTATCACTATTAGGTGATTGTTACACAACAAAAAACTATACAAACCTGCAACCGCTGGAAGTTATAACCAGTTCTCCAGTCCCAGCAGTACATTGTGCCGTTGTCCCCACCGCTCACCAGCACTCCTTCAGGGTTCACCGCCATACAGTTCACAATCGCGTTGTGTCCCGACAAGTTTTGTATGAACACCCCTTCGGGACACCGCCATTGTTTGATATTGTCCGGTGAAGCAGACGCGAAGGTGTACAACGTCGGATGGATGACCACAGCCCTGACTGACTTCTTGTGGTTTGTCAGGGTGCACATGGACTTGCCCGCTGCCAGATCCCACAGACGGATGGTGGAATCGTGTGAGCCCGTTATTATCTGTTATGAGGGACATAGAAAAAGAATAATTTTATCAGTAAAATAATAATTTTACTATGGTAACTATCAGTGTATGCAAAGTGTATTTACATACACTAATCGCAAAAACAGAAAATAATTCACTAAATGAGATAAAAAATAAACTATGTCCAGCAGTGGACTACAATAGGTTAAAGAGCAGTGGCGTGCATTCCATATATGCAAATAAGCAGTACATACCCTGCGCGTTCAGACAACCCGGAAAATCGCCAACACATTAAATGATTCTCACTTATTCGCCATTATCCTCTACAGATTTGAAACCATAGGCTATCGGCTTAATTTAACGAAAAAAAAAATTTGTTTTTGCGATTAGTGTCACTCACTTTGCAAACCCTACTCAAAATCTCTGGGCACGCCACTGAAAACGACGATTTTTTTTAGTGCATCTGGTTATTTATTGTTTAACTAAGCTAAAAGGCAAAGTAAACAATATATATAGATAATTGAAAGATTGACGACCCATCTGGTGTAATGGTTGAGGCGTCGACTGCAACACCAAAGGTTCCGGGTTCGATCCCGGGCAGTACAAACATTTGTGTGCATGAACATGTCTGTTAATGGTCTGGGTGTTTTCTATGTATAAATGTATATATTTACAAAAAACTAATGTATATAAGTATGTTTATCCGTTGTTTAGTACCCATAATACAGGCTTCACGCTTAACTTGGGGCTAGATGGCGCTGTGTGAATTTCAGATATTATTTATTTATAGAAACATCCAGACGACCTATATGCGGCTTGTATTGGTTGGGTGTTTTCTATGTATTTATGTATTTACAACAAAAAAAGTATAAAAATATGTTTGTCAGTTGTTTAGTATCCTTATCACAGGCTAATACTTAGTTTGGGGCTAGATAGCGCTGTGTAAATGTCAGTTGGATATTTATATTTATTTAATTACAAAGAAACATTGTCACTAACCTGCGGCTCAGCAGCCTGGCACACCACAGAAGCGATAGTATTAGTATGTCCAGAGAGAGTATGCACGTTCGCCTTAGTGCGCATGTCCCATACACGGGCGGTCGCGTCCCGGCCTGCCGTCACCAACACATCGATGTTAGGATGAAGGGATAGGCTGTACACGGCCGATAAATGCCCGTGGTAGTGACGGATCACCTGAGAAATATAAAATCAAAGTCTTAATACACTTATTCAAATTGAGCTTACAAAATGTAAAAAAAAAATTTAGGTACCAAAATAAAGACAATGATGAAAAAAGTATGCGTGATACACACAAAACAACCGAAAAAAGTGTTCCGCATGCAGCGACAGCACACATACACAAATTTAAGCGTACATTTACCTTAACAAAAGCCTACAAACTGTATTCTCTTTGGAGGTTCGTTTTTAAGGTACACATGGTGTATCCACCTTTATAAATACTGAATATCATTGGTACATTTATTCAAATTAAACTTACAAAATGCATTAAAAAAAATAACGTTTAAATTAGGTACCAAAGTAGAGCACCAAAATTTGGATACTCGCAAAATTAAAGCGCTTTAGTGGTTTTGGCCTTGAGAAAGAAGCACCCAAGTGAACTCAACAGAAAACAGAACAGCATTTTTAAAACAATTGTATGTACAAATACTTCCAAACACTATATATATATATATATATGCACTTCAAAATTATGAAAGAATGAATTAACCATTTCTATTCACCTAGCTAAGAATAAAGTTTTGCTATTTACTTTTTTTTTGTAAAAACATATTTTTACTGCAACCTCACAGAAAACCCGAGCAAAACAATGCAAGGGTTTCAATAAGTGAGCGAGGGTATGTTCTTGTCAAAAATAAAATTAACATTTAATTCGTTAAAACAACGATTACACAAGTTAAATGAAAATTAATCTTAATGTTTAATAATACATATTTAAATTAACCTTATTATATTCTAAGTCCCAACATTTAACTTGTCTGTCTTCACCACAACTGAACAGGTATGGATGTCGTGATGAAACTTGTAGTCCTGAAAATAAAAAAGCTAGCATAAGACTATCTTACAGAATCTAACTTAACCCTTTAACCACCGTTATATCAGAAACAGAGCGTCGGTGGCTCAGTGGTGTGGACTGTCGCCTTCCTACCGGGAGGGCTGAGGTTCAAATCCCGACACGTACCAATGTATTTACGAATTTTCGAAAAATATATGTACGTTATCCGACGCTCTTACGGTGAAGGAAAACATCGTGAGGAAACCATCATGCACGCATGCGAAGAGATTCGAAGGTTGTGTGTGAAGTCGTCCAATCCGCTCTGGGCCCGCGTGGACGACTAAGGCCTAATCACCCTATACGGGTGGGGACGTTTAATGAGCTGATGATGATGATATCAGAAACAGCAGAAGATACATTCCAAATTCCATTCCATAACTTAGTTATAAAAACCATATTAATTTATAATCTATAGTATGATAACATCAACAGCTTATAAAATCCTACTGTAGGGCATTGGTGGCTCATTGTGTAAACTGTTGCCTTCCGATCTAGAGGTGCAGGTACAAATATCGCCACGTACCAATGTCTTTTCGAATTATATGTACGTTAATCCAACGCTCTTACGGTAAAGGAAAACATAGTGAGTAAACCTGGGCCAGCCTACAAAGAGATTCTAGGGTTATGCGTGAAGTAGACCAATCCCCACTGGGTTCGCGTGGACGACAAGGGCCTTATCACCCTATAAGGGTAGGCTCGTACCCCTCAGTGGGGAACTGGGGACGTATATGGCCAATGTAGGGCATAGGCCTTTTTGTGAAGCGTGGCTATGGGGAGATTGGACCATAACTCAATACCAAGTAGCTAGGCGGATTTGTAAAATACATTCTTTGCAATCAAATCAAGTGTGTGAGTGTTAAATTGAATCTTTAAGAAATAAGAAAGATATGACTGTGGAACTCTCTGCCAATGTCCATTCGTCAGTCTCCTTCTCTAACTGTTTTCAAAAGTCGCGTAAAAGAATTTTACCTTTCAATTTAACATTATTATTATTATTTTCATTAATATTTTTATTTATGAATGTATCATATTATTATGTATGTTATATTCCATATACCTTAATTTATTAATATAAGCTTATCTATTTGTTTTCATATCAAATAATAAATGTATTAGATGTTTATTTATGTGTAGAGTAATATATATATATATATATATATATATATATATATATGATATTTATATATGTATTTTATATTTAAATAATTTTTTTATGTTTATTCATATTTATATGTGTATATATGTTAATGTTGAAATATAATTATGTATTTATAAGTTGAATTAAGCTTTTCTTACTTTGCACTGTCTTGCCCTTCATGTTGTTAATTTTCTATGTTTGTGAGGTTGTCTGGAAGAGATCGCTCTAAGCGATAAGGCCGCCTGAATTGCATTATTTCCCTTCATTTGTTGTTAAATATGTATCTTTTTTTGGTGTGCAATAAAGAATCACATCTATCTATCTATCTATGCCCAAGTGGCTTTCTTAAAAAATTCATAGACAGCAGTTTTTATGTGAATTCTTCATTTAAATCAAGATTAGTTTAGATTTTACTCCTACATAGAGTATTTTTGTTACATGTAATTTTTATACCTTCTTGGTTTTTTTTTTCGGCTAGTTGTTATACTTATGGTTGAAAATGTTAAGTAGGTAGCCCCCCATTTTTGATTATTTCAATATTGTAATTGCCTGTAAAGACATGTTTTTTACACGTTTCAAATAAATTACTCCATTGTAATGTATAATTATATGTCGCTGGCAAGTCTGTACCAATAAATAATGGATAAAACTTACCTCTTACTGTACTAACGTGCCCTGTAAGTGACACCTTTAATTTGCCGCTCGCCAAATCCCATATTTTATAACTCTATCTGCAGCACCTGCAAAAAAATTTCAGAACTTGGAATACATGTTAATCACCACAGACCATGCGATCTGAATTTCAGCAAATTATTGGCACATGTCTGCTCTAAAAGTATTACCTGCCATAAGACTTTAAGCACTTTCTCCATAACAATTATTTCAGCCCACAAGGCGCAGTGAAATTACAGTATTTAATAAAAAAAATCATTAATGAAAAATATACAAAAAAAAATTTGAACTAAAACCTAACATTCAAGCAAATAATTGCTTTCTATTCTAACATTTCTACATTATATCAAAACATTAAACATCCCACTTTAGGTACCTTCCACATATTTTTGGATCATGCAGAGATATAAACTTATCACTCACTCACTCACCTGCTCTGCCCCGATAATATATTCAAATGAATTTGAGATTAAATGTGGGAAATTGGAACTTTTTTAGGGTTCGTACCTCAAAAGGAAAAAACGGAACCCTTATAGGATCACTTTGTTGTCCGTCTGTCGTCCGTCCGCCGTGTCAAGACCCTTTTTCTCAGGAACGCGTGGAGGTATGAAGCTGAAATTTATATCAATTACTCAGGGTCTACTGTCCCTTGAAGCTGTGAAAAAATCAAACTTCTAAGCCAACGCAATCAAAAGATACAGCCGTTTATGCCGCAAATTTTCGACACTTGCAAGGGAATCAAAATCAAGGCCGTGAACTCAGAATCTTGAAATTTGGTACGAAGCAACGTCTTATAGCATAGATAAAGGAAAATTACGAAAACCATAAATTTTTAGTTACATCACATAATATATATTTTTTTTAATAATTTTAAACTTACTACCCATTTCCTCATAAACGCGTAGAGGTATTAAATTCAAATTCATCCATACTCGGTCTATAATACTTTAACTGTAACAAAATCAAACTTCTATGTAAACGCAATCAAAGAAACCAGCAATTTAAGATGCATATTTTGAAACTCGCAAGTACTTGCAAGGGAATCAAAACCTAAAGGGTACTTCCAGTCGACCTAGAATCTTGAAATTTTGCATGAAGCAACGTTTTATAGCACACATAAAGGAAAATTCCGAAAACCTTAAATTTTTAGTTACATTACACAATATATATTTATATTTTAATAAATATAAACTTAATCCTTTTTTCCTCATGAACGCGTAGAGCTATCAAGTTGAATTCATATCAAATACTTAGATCTGATTGCCTTTAACCCGTGAAAAAAAAAAATTCTAAGTCAACGCAAAACGCAAAAGATCTTTGTCTTAAATTTATGCTCCTCCATCTTTCCCATTGTTGTTATGAATTTCATTTTGCAATAAAAAATACTAGTTATGACTCGATTGTCGTAATGAACGAACTTTGTAAACCTTGCAGGTTTGTACGGAACCTCGTGCGCGAGTCCGACTCGCACTTGGCCGACTGTATTTATGATAAAAGGGGCAGCACTAGATCCAGGAGCAGTGACGTGCAGAGAGATTATGAGTATTTAATGGTATGCAAATACTTACTTTAGTATCACTTGATACTAAACGCAAAAACAAAACATAATTTGTCGAATTAAGTGCTGTTGATGAACACCAGATCTCATATAGTTTCAATATATAGAGGAAAATGGAGAAAAGTGGTAATTATTAATTTCTGGCGATTAACCGGGTTGTCTAGACCACACAGGGTAATGCACTGATAATTTGTATATATGGAGTCACGCCACTGGCTACGGAGGCAGTCCCTCACTTCTCTCTATCTCTCTAAAACCTATTGCTGTCCACTGCTGGACATAGGTCTCCCCCATTTTGCGCCAGAACATCCCGGTCCTCCGCTTTTCTCATCCAGCTTCCAACAGTGACCTTTCGCAAGTCGTCGGTCATCGGGCCGGAGGGCGTCCTACGCTACGCTTGCCAAGTCGCGTTTCCATCGTCTGCTCCAACGGCCATCGCTTCTGCGAACATACGAGAACCAGCCCACTGCCATTCATCTTGCTGATCCGGCGGGCTATGTCGGTAACTTACATCACTTACCAGTTGCAAACCATTCATTGCCAGGCTCCACTGCGACGCACGCGCAACCATCCCAGATGGCCCGATATGACCTGAACAAGCTTCCAGGGCGCATGCCACTTTGTTTCGGCATGGCGGGTGCCTTGCGCGGCAAACGTCAGAGCGCCCGCGGCGGCGCCGGCGCTGTCGGACCTGAGTACGGCACATAGCACCCTCGGATCTAGCGCTGCTG
>PQWD01012669.1:0-24222 GCA_019425675.1 Leucinodes orbonalis | reverse complement strand
TGCAGTTATTTGGTGGAATGGATTTGTTTTTTCGCAGCGTAGGCGGTGGGTGTTGTTTAAACGGTTTTGGTAGCGCGATATTTAACACGTCACGTCAAATATTGCAATTGATGCATGTAGCGCAAAATACAGTCAAAGCTTAGTTTTATTGTGACTTTGAGAGAGATCTGGTGCAACATACGCCAGCTACTATATTTCTTTATTTGAGAAAGGGTAAATTTATAATTGGTATAGATAGTTTTCCCTTCGGGGTTTTTAAAGATAGACCTCGACGATAGGCGGCGAATTGGCCCAATTGCTTATTGGACTAATCGCGTATTTGTATTATTTTACAATTGGACCAATTGCGCCTTAACGCATCTTTCCTAGTAGGTCACAAACAAGAGTAAAATTTTGTACAACACAATAAGGAAACTTTAACTTTTGGAAAATTAAGTTCTTTTGAATATTGTATAATATAAATAAATAAATATCCACTGACGCTCACACAGCGCCACCTAGCCCCATATTAAGCAAGGAGCTTGTAGTTAGTGTACTAAACAACTGAATATATGTTTTTTTTTTGTAAAACATACATATTATAACCCAGACCATTACAAACAGACATTTTCATGCATATAAATGTTTATACTGCCCGGGGATCGAACCCGGAACCCTTGGTGTAGTAGCCGACGTTTCGATCATTATACCAAATTTGTCGGTAGACATCGTCATCCACACTACATAAAATTGACACATTTATCAAAAAATATTTGATTATAAAATTAAATTAACTAACTAAAGACCTACTTTGAACCGAATAGATGGATAGCAACGAAATATTCAAAACATGTATTCATCGTGAGCTACGGTGTAAGCCACAGATTTCCCAATACAAGAAATGGGGCGAGCCGCGTTTAAAGTGCGACTAATGTAAGCTCAACGAGCATACACTGGCTGCCAGTTTACGCTCTGTGAGACGAGTCAAGACGCCCGAATATTAGAAGAAATTACCGTTTTTTTCCAAAATGCCATCCTGTGCAATTGTAACATGCCATCATCGCAATGAATCAGTAAATTTACCAAGTAATAGAATAACTTTTCACGGGTAAGAACCGAAAAGAAATTGCGACACTGGGACTGCCTATAAACTTGGCGGCTTGTCCAGTCTAATTGTATATTCGGATGTCTGTGGTGTAAGCTATGCAAACTCCCTTTCAAGCTTCGTTGAGAGCCAATCTAGAAGAGCCGCTATCCCCACAACTGTACCGACAATTTTCCAGAACATCACCGTTGCAGTTTTAATTTGCATGCTAATGGATACCCAGTGTCGCGGTAATCATTACTGCTACTCTTTGATGAGAGGACTCCGCGATGGGTACTTTTTTGTAGCAATCTTCTCGGCAGCTTACTTTGTATATATTGTCGTTTTGTTCTAATCAACAGGTACATACAATATCTTTGGAATAAATTCTCTGTAAACATTAAAATATATGGTACAGTGAACTCAAGTTATAATGCAAAACTACATGTGTATTAGGGTTCAATAAACTAAAGGATATAACGCAAAACAATGTGTTTATGATACAGTGAAAACGCAAACAGTTAATTAGCTTACTGACCGACCACCTTGGTCAAAACCCTTGACTTGACTGTTTTTTGAATCTATGTTGGTCAGGTTGAGAGCGTCGGTAGCTCAGTGGTGTGGACTGTCGCCTTCCTACCGGGAGGGCTGAGGTTCAAATCCCGACACGTACCAATGTATTTTCGAATTTTCGAAAATATATGTCCGTTATCCGACGCTCTTACGGTGAAGGAAAACATCGTGAGGAAACCTTCATGCACGCCTGCGAAGAGATTCGAAGGGTGTGTGAGAAGTCGTCCAATCCGCACTGGGCCCGCGTGGACGACTAAGGCCTAATCACCTTATAAGGCTCGTGCCCTCGGTGGGACGTCTAATGAGCTGATGATGATGTTGGTCAGGTTAGGGTAGAACTGCCCCAATAACGTACAAGCCGAGCGAGTGACAGAAGTCTCTCAGTCAATAAGATTATTAAGGCTTATTGACTGTTATGAGTTTTGACTTAAACATAAATAAATCACATAATATTATTTGAGAATAATAGTCAATTCGATAACTGTTGTATAAGTATCTTAACAGTTAAAATTTTAGATTTATTTTATTATTTCCAGCACAGACATCCGAATATACAATTAGACTGGACAAGCCGCCAAGTTTATAGGCAGTCCCAGTGTCGCAATTTCTTTTCGGTTCTTACCTGTGAAAAGTTATTATATTTCTCTCTCGGAAAATATTAAAAAGAAATATCTCGTGTTCATACTTTATATCGAAATAGAAGCTACTATTATGACAGTTCTACTGATTAATTTCGTTGCTTGGTCGCACCGTACCTATTTACGAAATGAGCTAGTTCATATGTTTAGAAACGCAGACTTCCTTTTCCTCCCCAACTAACATAATATAGGAAAACTTTTCAAAATGAAACCACGTAAACATGTATTACCTGAGGCTGCTCTTCGTTGTGGATGTTCCCATTCGAGGTCGTGCCTTAAGACGTCCTCGTAAAACCAAATTAGGATCGTCCAAGCGAACACACGGATGGAAAGAACGGCGAACAAAAAAAATGGGTTTACCGCGACCTTTTAAAATATAATTACTTTAATGATCGTAAGCAATTTTTGCATCTGAAAAGGAGATGTAATATTATTATAATACTGTTTTAAGAGATGGCAGTAAGCCCACAGGGTCACAATGCCGCTAGTTTAAAAGCCCAAAATTTAAAGGGTGTAAACTGTTCTATTATTTTGTACGTATTAAGTATATATACTTGTATATGATCGGTATCATAAAAAATAACAAACGGTCATGATGCCTTGTATTTTATAGAATACTGGCTAGTTCAGGGGAAATGCTGAGCTCAGACTATTTCTAGAATATTTTCAAAAAAAGGGATAACGCAATAAAATAAGATTCTTAAATAGCATGCGACAGGGACATTGCTTTTAATTTTCCTAATTGCAAACAAATAACTTTTGGAATGTTTAACGTTTTCTGCTGCAGTGTATCCCCCATCTGTAGTGACCTAAGCTACCCGTAAACAAATCGCTTCACACGACGTACAATCTACTCCCGACCTTAGCTTATTGTGTTTAAGCCCAAATTACAAAACATGCATTAATGTCTATAATTTCGGAAAAATACACGTGTAGTATTCAGGCTTAATGCGGCGCCGCATTATTTCTTCGTTACAATATTGTACAATGTTTTTTGGTACAATTAGGCATCTTTACTTTCTAGATTTATGGCCTTTCCAAAATATTTTTGGTTATGTTCCATCAGGTTGTGATAGTCTATTAAATTAGTGTGTTACCGACATAGCTCGCCGCATCAGTAAATTGAAGTGGCAGTGGGCTGGTGACGTATGCCGCAGAATGGCCGTTGGAGCAGACGAGTTCTGGAGTTATGACCGCGTCTGGGCAAGCGTAGCGTAGGCCGCCCTCCGGCCCGACGTACCGATGGCTTGCGAAAGGTTGGTGGTGGAGGTTGGATGAGAAAAGCGGAGGACCGGGGTATCTGGCGTAGAATGTACCTATCTATAGACTGCAATAGACCCACCTATAGACTGCAATAGATTGAACAGAGAGAGTGTGTTGACACTACGTTTAGGACTAAAATAAGTTTTTACTTGAAATGAATAAATATTTTGTATCTATTTTATTACAAATGTACTTATTAACCCTTTGACCGCCAATGACGCTTTAAGGCGCCAGACACAATAGATTTTCTATTGTGTCTGGAGTCCCGGCGTTCAAGGGGTTAAGTAATGCGTAATTAGTTCAAGGATATTATTTACGAAGATTACGCCGTCCAGTTCGATGTATCAACTTTAAAAGCACATTGAATAAGGCTGGTAGAGACATTTCCCTAATACAAGATCTAGGAAAAAATTGCGACAAGAGCGTAATCCGCTCAGTTTAAATAAAATGAAAAAAAAAAGTTTATAGGCTTCTTGGTGCTGGTGAATCCTAGGGGATACTTATGTTTTATTTATTATATTATATGTGTATTACATAACTGTATGTTGAATATACATACAGGTATATAATATATTTATGGTTTGCTATTGTTTTACCCAGGCTAAAATTAAATGATATTACGTGGATATTAGTAAATGGGAAACAAACATCTGGTCAGAATTAAGGAACAAATAGACAATCAAAACTTTTCCTATTAACGTACTGTATAAAATTAAGGTTGTTGGGAATATGAATAAAAAATGTCATGTTCAAAACAAAAGAAAAAAGTTCCGGTTATGAGACGATACACAAAAGACGAACCTCGTCATATTTGTTTGTTCGTAGATTATTAATTTTAACTTTACCTCGTATGTTTAAGCTATTGTAGTCCAGTAGTGATGTCCGTAGTGTTGTCACATTTTTATTTTATTATATGGAGGACTAGAGCGTCGTCGGTGATACTCCGCTTTCCTAATTCAGTTGCCACTAGTGACATTACGCAAGGCGTCCATCTCGACGGAGGACGTCATACGCTATGCTGGCCAAGACGCGTTCTCCACTACCTCCGTAATCGGTTCTGCGACATACTTGACGCACTTTGACGTAAGTAAACCTTGATGTTGTTAAATAATAATATTTAATTCTTTTTGCCAGGTTGCAATTGGCTTTTAAAAAAATATATATTTATATTGGAGTTTTCAAAGTTTTCGAGGTAGGATCATAAATAAAGCTCAATACACACATTATATGATACCAAAAAAGTAAGGGTCTTTTTTTTCAGGAATACTTCCCCCAGCCCTAAAAATTGGGGACTGACATTCGTGTGAGACTCAGCATTTTTGCAATCTTCTTCTCCACTACATAATCGTACCTTCTGTGTTTCTAAAAATACACATTATGCTGAAAGAAAACGAACTACAAGTAAAAAATATCTTGACAGTCGTATTATTTCATCCGGCGTTCCTTGTCACACGAAGTCAGCAATTGAAAATTAAAGCAAAAACAGTTTTGCTATTTTACAAAAGAAAAAGCCACAGCGCTTGTCAGCTTGTTCTGGAAATTGAATTTAATTCCGGTACCCGCGCAATCTTTTCATGAAGGAAGTTAAATTGTACCTATAATAAAGACTTAAATTCCAATTCTACAGCGGGGAGAAATCCAGACAAATATTGTAGTGGTCTTCATAATGGATAAATTGAAGCGTGTATTTTCATTTTTTTTCAATTATCGGTTCCGTAGACGCCAAATGAGTAGTCCGTAGACGCCTTCTTGCTCCATCGGGTTTTCTCACTTATATCCTGCCCACTGCCACTTCCCAATCCTTTTGGCTTTATGGGTCACTTTAGTTCTTACACGGGTCACCTACATACATACGAGTAACTTTTGCGAACTGTGTTACAACATTTTTATAATTATCTAGGGTTGTAATTTTAACGAAATGTTATACTAGCCGCCTCTTATACCCTTATTTGCCCTCTCGATGTGCTGATGATGAACAACACTTTGAGTACATACACCTGTATTCTATGTTGCTAACCAAGGTATATTAGCACGACCCATTAAGACATGTTCATGACACAAATGTTTGTAATGCCTGGGTTCGAACCCGGAGCCTTTATTGTAAACCGATGTCTCAACTATACACCAGATGGGTCGTCAAATAATACCATGTTTTGAAATGCTATCAAAAATATATTTGGATGTACCCAATATTACGAAATCTATCAGCCACACCTTAACCCGCATAACAAACTCAACGCATAAAAGTCCCGGGAGACGGTTCACGTGAGGGTTAAGTCTCTATTGGAAGGAATTCCCACCATTGGAGGGATCGCCTATCTCCACGTCAATATATTTTTAATCAAATAATCCCAGTTGCCTTATTGCAGAGTACCGAATGAAGGTTTTAATTGAGGGTCCACATTGGATCTGTACCGTCGTTGTTTATTCGTAGAATGGGCACTTTATTTTTCGTTATGCTCCTATTTTTATGGAGATTGGAGTTTAATTGAATGAATAAAGGAATTTGTTTAGGATTGATTTATATTTGGAGATTGTTTTGTGCTTGTGTATCAAACAAATTGTCACCTCTCTCTTCAACTTATCGCAGTTCTTTGCTGGAAAAAGGGCTCCCCCATATTGGGCCTGATATCCGGGTCTTTCACTTTTCTCATCCTCCTTCCACCGGCGACCTTTCGCTAGTCATTGGTCCATCGGCCGGAGGGCATCTGAAGTAACAGATTGTCACGCTTTCATTTTCAGGATAACTTTTTTATGAGAATCATGAAAATAATATTTATTTATCTAAGTAACTTGTATTGTGATCATGACGTGGTGGACATTTAAGCTTTAAACAAGACACAAATACTTTTTTCTTTACGTGTTTGCGCTTCCTATCATATCAATCTCGCAACATGAAAGCCGACCACAGCATAAAAAATCGAACCAAACAGTATTTCGGAGTCAAATTCCCGCCGGCCCGAATACTGGCATCAAAGGCTTGTGGTAGTACGCCACAATAAAAGGCAGAATTATTTCAAATTTATGACCCACTTTATTTCCTATTGCCGTTTGAACAGAACTTAAGCCTTTTGAGGGTTTCGTGGGCGAGCCGGTTCGGATAGTTTAATTTACTTCCTTACTTTGGTGTGCTTAAATAAAGCTCATTAACTTTTCGTTGTTTCAAGATTCATTTGATATATTCAATAAGAATGATAACGGGATGAAAACTGATTAGTATTTTTTAATTCTCATGCGCTAGAATACTTACTGGTAGCCAAGACTCTAAAAGTAAGATAACATTAACAACTCTGAGGTAAGCTAATATAACCTTCCTAGTGACTGAATAAAATAATATCTGACATTACTGAAAAAAGAGTCTTTAGAAAGGAAAAAGGACCTATTCATGAAATATATTTGGCACCGGATATCAAACATACTTTTTAGGATAGTATTTACCATAGTACGACTCGACGCCGAGCTAGGGTCTATTTATACCACCTGGAAACTTTCGCTTGCAAAACCGTTCGTTTCCAGCGATCGTTTCTTCCATGTGAGTGCAAATTATGGAACGACCTTCCAGACACGGTATTTTCTAATAACTACGACATGTCTTACTTTAAACGAGGTTTACAGAGAGCGCTTTCTTCTGGATATGCAGCGGCATGGCTTTGCCCCCGGCATTGCAGTAGTCCATGAGTGGCGGTTTTCCATCAGATGGGCTGCTTGCTCGACTGCCTACATAAAAATGAAAAATGTGTCCAAATTTATTTGGTTTTGCTATTATACGGAAATTCATTGCTAATAGAAATCCCTCTTCGTTCATTCTATATTTCAGTTGGCGTGACCCGGCGCTTTGTTTCAATGGTTTATTTGGTAATATTACGTAATCTTGTAAGGGTTGTGAGCCGGTTACCGTGTTATTCTATAACTGCTTGTTACTTTCGACTTATATTACGATTACGTGGTTTAAATTTCCTTGACCACAAATTTAATAGAAAAAGTATTGATTTTGTGGCTAGTTGTTTGCCTTTAATGTTACTGAATTTACGATACCATTACGACACTTTTCGTTCATACTATGTATTTAGTATTCCGATATAACTTAAATGTTAATGGTTTCAAATAGTATTTATAGTAAAATGAATTGTATAATGGTGTTACCAATTTGAAATCCTACCACAGAACTGTAAGTGGTGGGATCGATAAGTACTGAGTCGTCTAGGCAGGTACCACCGCAGTGCACGATATCGTCACGTGAAACAGGAGTGTTATGCATTTTGTGTTTGGGATGAGGGCACTGTACCTAGTAAAGTTACCGGGTATAAGAGGCTTAACATCTGTTGTCTCGGGTGTCGGGCGTAGTGCGGCATTGACAGAGAATAATAACTGTCTGTCAGTTGTTGGTCTCCTGCAGTGTCGCTCTTCCCATCGTCGTCGAACCATCAGGTGAGCATCTTGGCCGCCATATAAACTTATAACATAAAAAAGTGCAAAATTTTACAAATGACGTTTAAGTGCTAGACCATTTTCTAATAAAATAATGATTAATCAACTTACAGAGAGAGTCTCTTTATTCTGATCTCAGATAATTAAAATCTAGGTAAAGTTGAAGATTAAACATCCTAAATAGATTCCGAAGTAAAAAAAATAAAAATTTGTTTATGGGTGACCATAAATCAAAGAGAAAACTTGAGATTTAATCCGTTTTATAAAGTTAACATTTAAGAAATCTTAATCAAAATTATTTCTTTGGAAGAGCAGTTAGGTAAGATTTTAGTTCACATTAACAAACTAAAAGGTCAGCCATGTGGCCCCATATCTTCCAGACTCGCATAATTGCCGCCCTTCATAATACAACGTCAGAGGCAGCCGTAGTAAGTTTACTATATTTTGAACGGTCTTCGTAACTCCGCTCGTAACTACGCTCCCGACCCCTTTTAGGTCACGTACGGCGTCCTAAATTTAAAGCAAAACACTCGTATAAGTCGGACCGGAATTTAAGGAAAACACTTGAGCAAGTTGGCCGATAACTTTGCCCCATTCAAGAGTTATGCCTGTTTAGAACGCACGCATGTTGTTGGAATATTGTGTTTAGTAGCAATATTGAGCTCGAATAGATTCGAAACTAAATGTGGTTTCTTGTAATTAAATAAAATTTAAACAATACAGTACAGACACGGCTGACTACAAGGGGATCTAGATTAAGCACGTTAAACAAACTCTTAGTTAGAACTACTGTCAATCATTTGATATTTCCGCATAATATGCCCATTAAAGAGCAACCGAGGCTCATTGGTGTGAATTGTTGCTTTCCGATGTTTTTTTTTTGACATTATTCGATGCTGTTATGGTGGAAACCTGCGCACGCCTACAAAGAGATTCAAAGATTGGTACGTGAATTCGGCCAATCCGCACTGGGCCCGCGTGACGCCTAAGTCTATATACATACGGGTATGCTTGTGCCCTCGGTGTGGACGTTTTAATGAGCGATGATGATGATATCGATTAAAAACAAAGGCTGTCATAGGGGACTTAACGCAGACCGTAGCCGTAATAGATATTGACAGCTTTCGTTTTCTTTGTCTTGTATGCATCTTGACGATTCTCTTCCATGGCTACCGGTGGATAAGATTGTAATGCTATCTTCACTTGCTCCCAGGTAGCTGGACGTTTCAAGATGTTTCTATGCTTTTACTTGCAGTATTATACTCGACATTGGACAACAGACAACAGTCTCAAGAGCAGCCCGCAGTGTAGGCGGGCGATCAACGTTATTCTTTATTTTGTGATCGCCACTAAAACCTCTGTCACTTCTAATAGCTAACCCTGTAGGCTATGTTTACCTTCGATGTTTCCGTTGCTTAACGAAAATTTGTACACTACACAGAAACCAAAATAAAAAAATAAAACCTTCGCAACTTATAAATACGAGCGATCAACCCATGTTGATACTTAATTTAAATTTCCAAAAGGCTTGCATCAGATTCCGGTATCGGTTTTTACCTCGTTATAAGTGTAAATACTTTTAATTTTGCATCTAATCAATCTCAAAGCGGTTCTTATTATTCCTCCGCTAAATCACCTTTACAACAGGGGTAAAAAGATTTAGCCTATCAAACGCAACGTTGCAGTTTTTGCGAGCCCCTACCACGAATGAATGTGCAATATTTGACGATATCGTAACGGATGTGTTACAGTAGGCGGTTAAGGATGTTATATAATAATCTATCCAATGAATGTAAAAAAATACCTACTTAATTGATTTTGTAAAAATTGGTTACTCCTTGATTCATTATGAGTATTTTGTTTGGAAGTGGTTTTAAATCCATGGAGATCTTTTCTTGTGTTCATCATCGTAAATGTTATAACAATGTCGATTACTGAATGAAGGTCTCCGCTAGTGATATCCACGTAAGCCGATCCCTAACAGTCACCATCCATCAGCTACCCGCCACCTTAACCAGGTAATCGGTCTATTTGGCTGAGGATCAGCCTGCGTTTATTTCGCGTTATGTGGAACTCGAAAAACTTTCCATCCCATCTGCCCTCTGTTCTACGCATTATGATTTGCCTTGTCCAGTGCGGTATCAGTCATTCTAATATTTTTATTTCATCATGCTTTTGCTGTCGAGAAACATTAGTAACATGACCATAATCCCCAGTCGGCGACCGACGGGCGCGGGAACTCATTAACGGGAAAATAAAAAGGTTTTATTACTCGCTAACCCCGACCCGCGGCTTTGCTTGCGGCGTACGTTTGCTGGGTCTTATCAACTGTTTGTTTGCAATTCTTGTAATCCGTTGTGAGTTTTCTGCAAAGTAATCGGAATATTTTGTGAAATTCCATTACTTACCTTACTATGAATTCTCGAAAAAAAAAATGCATGGCACCTTCACAACAACAGCGATAAGTCATTTCGTAAAAAGAAACAAGAGTTCCATTATATGCACGATGTGCGGTTATTTTCTCACTATGTACTATGAAATACTTTATTAGAATCCTTCGTACAAATGATTTGCATTGCAAAATGTAAGTTTGCTTATTTATTAAAGATATTTATATCATTCATAATTTTACATTCATGCCCGCACCATGAAACCACCTCTTACGTTTTAATGGCGCGTGAATAATGAACTAACGCTTCAGTTTATCTATAGCTCCTGCACCGCTCCGGCGGGTCTAAATTGATAACAAGGAGTAGACAATATAGCGTTTCCTAAGGTTGCTTCATAAATTTATGTTGCATAAGACATGTTGTTTCATTTTCATATGCTTTTCTGAATTGAGAATAGTGAAATATAAGTTGGAGTACCTCATGGCTCTATTTTAGGACTAAATCATTGGTGTTAGTATTGACTACTATCAAATAGTATTAAATATTGAGTTTTATTTCATGACTTAACTTTTTGACTTAACATTGCGCACCTACTGAGGCTGTAACTGAAAATCAGCGGTTTGCTTTAAGCGAACCGTTTGCTGAAGTATGGCCTTTTGTACTGCTGCGACACGCACACAAGCTTCTGAGATATTTTTTATTTATTTTAGTTTCGTTTCATTGGTTATTAAATTTATTGTATTGCATGCATTCTATGTTTTTTTAATTTTATTTTTCCGTATTGTGTTTAATATTTTATTGTAATGAATTGCAAAATTCTGTACAAACAAATGTTTTATCTATCTACCTATCTAATATTATAAATTATCAAGGTCATTCTAATAACAAATATTTGAGAGACATTTTCGAATTCAGCTTATATAGTATAATAGTTGCTATGTCATTAGTGACTCATTACTGAAAAAAAGGTTATCTCTTAAGCTGTTATAACGCTAAGGGGATAAAAACTGACTGTAGACTTTTCACTGCATTTATTATGAAGTTTCCTTAGATAAAATATTAATAAGTACGTACCAAAAGCTTCTGCCTAGTTAAAATTATCAAGTTTGTTTTTAAGTCGCTAGATCATTGAATACGTGTGCCATAGTGAACCACGGCACAGTATATCCGGCAGCCTCCGCGGTGGCTCAGGCCGACAGCACTGAATTGATAACGAACATTGGATGCGCTTGAACAGACAAGATGATTGTTTGCTTAGCAATATTGCGAGTTGCAGCGACTTGGCGTTTGACATAAATAGTAAAAACTGTCGGCAGACAAACGTTACGGTTTCAGTGAGCGTTTCGGTTGAGACTGCTTTGGTTTAGTCTAGTAGATAGGCCGTTTATTTTGGGCACACATTGGAATTAAATTTTGGGACTAATTGGCTTGTGATACATAAATTTGCCGAGGGTCTGTGGCTCATTGGAGTGTTGCCTTTCGATACGTCGGACAGTATTAACAATATTCCCTAGAAAATATATTTATGATATATTGAAGTGAGAAGAATAAGAAAGGATGCACAGTGTGACGAGGAGGTTGCCCAAGATCCCAATAGATATGATATTCCTATATTACTTACAAAGTAACCAGGATTCCCCAATACCAGGTAAAGTTGACTTGTGTCTACAAATTCATGACATCATCGGCTCAATTAATGTTTCCACCGAGGACCACGAGCCTTCTCGTAATGGATATATCGACCTAAGTCAACCACGCGGGCCCAGTGCGGATAGGCCGACTTCACGCACACACACTTTTTTTCTTCACCGTAAACGTCGGATAAACGTACATATAATTTCGAAATTCGAAAAGACGAAAGTACGTAGCGGTTTTTGTACCTGCATCCTCCAGATCGGAAGGCAACAGTCCACCAATGAGCTCGGTCCCTTCATTACAAAAAAAACATCTAATACAAACATTCTCAGTGCTTGCTACAGTATATTATACAACAAACATTTCTCGCGAAATCTCAGCGTGGCCAGAAACTGTTCCGAGCGAGTACACCATTACACAGAGTCATGACGCCATTTACTCCGCTACGTAGTTCGCACCATCCGCGTGATATATGTGCACTGACGCTATTGCTAGTTTCCTGTTGGTTATAGTCTCATGAAGTTGTTGTTTGTTTACTTTATATGCACATTTACTCTGCTTGCCAGTCTTAGTAAAAGAGCATTTCCTTGTTAAATTCGTATTTGCAAGTGTCGTCAAGTCCTTTAGTGAACGTATTCTGCAATGCTTAAAGATGAGAGTCTTTGAACCATGTGATTTGCACTAACGCAGCTAAGATATGGATACTGACTAGGGTTTCATTATTTTAAACTTAACGGCCATCGGTTCTGTGACATATGTGACTAGCCCACATTTGCGATACAGTGCCATGAAGTTGGAAAAATTATGTTATATAACTTCCTGTTCAAATACTTTCAAGTCCAACACAATTTTGAATGTGGAAAATCAAAATATACAAGTTAAAACATTTATTTATATTCACAGTATGCAGCTAGCAACTTACCCGTCATCATTCGCCTTTCATTGATGTCACGCTGATGACATGCTATGAACTTTTTAAAAATTCAAATTGAGCAATTTTATTGAAATACTGTTCTGAATACTGTAGACTTCATACAATGGACGAGGAGTTACTGTTCCTGCAAATGTGTACATTTGATATTACGATAGAAAAAGAACCCTTTTTTACTTTACAAAGCGGTCAGAACGCTCACCTGATAGTAAGTGATATGCCAGACCATGACAGATGGTATTGATTGAGACCAATGACTGATAGACAGGTCAGTATTATCTCCATCAATGCCGCACAGCGCCCGTCACCCGAAACGACAGATGCTTCTCGTAGGTCTCTTACACTTAGTAATTTTACTGGCTACAGTTTCCTCATCTCGAAACACCAAAGTGCGAAACACTTATGTTTTACGGGACGATATCTGGCACCTAGTCGACTCAGTAGTAGTACTAAGTCTACCACCTAGTAAACTGCACTGTCAAAGCAAATGCATTTTACTCCTTTCATCGACGCTGTTCTATGGATTCATTCCTGATAAGTCGTCTTCAGCAATATTAAGTCATATAAAAATCTAGGATGTGAAATACCTAGTACACAAAAACTTCAAGATAATCCGTTTATATTATGTATATTTTGGGCAGAAATTATGTAAGCACACACACTATAGTTTTTACCAGACCCCCTTACAGAGACTTGTGGCGCCATTTTGTCCGGCTCCACTGTAAGCTTGCAGTTCAGATGATGTATACTGAGGTAAACTGTCGTTTTGTCCGGCTCCCCCTGTTTGACATACGTCTCGATTACAAGCTTAATCCATAACGCATTTCGGGCGAAGTTATCTTCAACTCAGCTCTAATAAAAAATATCTTGGTGTTTTTGTTTTGTTCTCAATAAGAATTGTTTATGTTCCATTGATCAAATTACTGACAAGTTGAAGTAATTGAATGCAGTTTGCTATTACAATAAATAAATTCAGTCGGTGACTCATTGGGCTCAACTGTTGCATTTCGATGTAGGTACAGGTTCAAATCCAGTCCCGTACCAATTACTTACTTAAACGCGAAGTTTTGAAATTTAAGGGATAACATCCTGAGGTAAAGTTTGTGCGTAAAGTCGGCCAATCCGCACAAGGCCGACATGGACGGCTAAGGCATATACACACTATAAGGGTAGGCTCGTACCCTCGGTGTGGGCGTATAATGATCTGATAATGACGATAGATAGTTAGCGACATAAATAAAAAAATATATTTTTTAAATTGTATCATGTGAGTATTCATCGGCTTTTTCACTGTTTGATTCTGACATAGTAATTTAAATTATAAAGAAAATAGTAAAGTCACAGAAGTAAGTACAATGAACCCGAAAAATTATCAGGGAAAAATCAAATGAATTACCAAAACCAGTCACCAATCCGTATGAAGTCCTTGTGGTTGGTTAAAGCCTGATGTAATGTTATTTCGGACTATACTCTGTACGAGTAGTGCTAGGTACAGGCGGGTGGATCTGGTAACATTTCCGATCAGCTTGAAACTTATAATCTATAGTTGTAGCTTTACAAAAAATAAGCCATCATTATTTGACGACTCATTTGGCGTAGCGGTTGAGACGTCGGCTGCAAGAACGGTTCCGATTATATATATATATAAAAGTATGTTTATCCATTTTTAGTACCCACAATACAGGCTTGACTTGGGACTAGATGGCGCTGTGTGAATGTCAGTGGATATTAATTTATTTATTACAAAATAGAAACAAGCACATTTGTGACCTTTACAGCAAAAATTATAGTACATTTCATTAGATAAACGTAATAAAAGCTAAATGGATCATTCAATGTATATTATAATTACAAATCTCAAAATGTTAAAATAGCGTTCCGTTCTATATATTTTAGATTGAGTAAATAAAAACTGTTCCATTTGCATAATAAGGTGTGTCGGATCGTGCCTGAAATCCTTTTATTGCGCAAGATTGCATTAAGCTCACATAAACAAATTGCTGTTATTCTAACTCGTGAACACGATGGGATTAAAACTGAACAGCTTATACGTACAGTCTAAAAAAAGAGCACTAGACCTCTTTTAAATATTGCAGTAGAGAATATTCTAGTACGAGGTTCAATTAGACTGTGGCTCTGGAAATATGTCGTCGATTTTCTCTAAGAAAACACTCCAAAATTCTTAGCGTGTGCTTATTTTATGCATGGTACGAGCCCGGCGAGGAACACAGTTTTGCTCTTAGTTAATAATGTTTTGCGGAACACGACCGCGTAAGAGTTAGGAAGAATTTGCCTTCTCCAAAACTAACAAGATCCTACAAGGCGACGTCTGGGTCGTTAAGATTATCGACATTTTGACGAACTTTATTAATCATCTTTGTATAACATTTACAATAATATTTTAAACGATTTTTAATATCTTAAATAAATCTAACATAGTTTTCTTCCAATGTACCTAATTAAATTGAGTGCACGGAGTTTTGCTTCGTAACATTTTTTCACTGACGTTTACAAGATAGGTTTGGCACTGAAACGTCTATGTCGGTAAACACGTAGTAGTCTTATATCTGTCATCTTGATTGTCCAGGACAGGGTGGAAGACTATTAAGTGGTGGACTCGATACTGAGTCGTCTAGGTAGGTACCACCGCAGTACCAGATATCGTCCCGTGAAACAGGAGTGCTATGCACTTTTGTGTTTCGGGGTGAGGGCACTGTGAGACACTAGCTTGTCTCTGGTTTCGGGGGCAGTGTGGCATTGACGGAGAATAATAACTATCCGTTTTTGGTGTCCTTTAATGCCGCTCTGTAATGGTCAGGCGTAACACTTACCATCATGTGAGCGTCCTAATCATCCTGTACATTCATAACTATCTGAGATCATTGGTTCCATTCAACAACAAGGTATGAAGATCATCAAACTTAATAACGATAAGTAGAACCAAAAAATGTAGCAATAATTACTTGTTATATCCGGCAAAGTTGTATAAACCATAACTAAATCATTGTAAACCATAATTAATAAATTTATGTGCTATTAAAGTTCTCGCAATACGAAATATTCGTGTTCAGACCATTGAAACTGATTCAAACTCGAAAATAATTAATTTCAACATCCAACACCTTTTTATTAGCAGGTCAAAGGGTACGCTCGTTTAGTCCATCAATCATCCGGAGCATTGTTCGAGAACTTTCGTCCCTTTGAAAGATCTCTCAACTCTACAACTCGGAAACTGTAACTTTGGCCTTTGGGAAGTTTCGTTTTGTTCCCGAATCGCAGACATTAATTGAAGACTTTTGAGTTTTCTTAATTAGCTTTGTTATAATTTTCTATTGTGGTTACCATAGTTATAGATTTTAATTAATATCTTTACTAGGTCGTAGATTCGGTGTTGAGTCGTCTAGGTAAATACTGCAGTGCCAGATATCGTCCCGTGAAGTAGAATTGTTTTGCACTTCTAAAATACCGGCCATAAGAGACCTAGCATCTGTCGTATCGGGTGATGAGCTCAGAGCAGTGTTACTGTTACTAATTGCTTTCAACACTGCTTCTGTCATATTCAGTATCGTTCACTTATGACATTAAGAAATAGACGAATATTATTTGTATTTGTCTACGTTTTGGATTATTCGGAATAAAATTTCAAAAGCATTTATTAAATAACGAACAACTCACGCTACTGATAACATGTACTGGATTACCTTGACAGTTACAGTATTGTTTTAATGTCTCTTATCAGGAAAACTATCGGTTCACCGTTTTCAGTTGCGGACGGCCTGAAGAGACCGGGAAGATCAATCTGCTTTTGGAGGGAGGTGGGCTGGCTGGCGTGACCAGAGGCCGCCATGGCTCACAAACAATGGTCCACTGCACGGACTAAGTGCGGAAGCCAGCTCCACTAACATAGAAAATAGGTATATGGTGCTAGCTGTATTCCCAGCTGAAGAATGAGAAAGGCAATGAAATTACTGGATATTGTATTCTATGTAACAAAACTATGTTTTTCGGAATCAAAAATTTATGCCAACTTATACCAGCCAGACTGCTTACTTATTTCATTAAAAATAACTCTTGGGACGGATAGTGGTAAAATGTTGTATTTTTCAAAAATACCCATTTTTAATTATTTTTGGCTTTCACAAATTCCGCGTACAATTGGCGAGCGCAGGCGGCTCTTAAGATTGAAAGTATCGAACAATAAGTTCGCACTTAATAAGAGTTTTACACTGTTACTGAAGCAACCTAGCATTTACATCGAACCTCGAATTATTCGTAAAACTTTGACTTGAAAACAACGGCGTCGATAACAGGTGCGCAGTTCAAAAGTTGATAATGACTTATACTGAAGTAGGTAACGGAGCGTCCTCATTCTGGTCTTTGGTTAGAATAGGTTTGGGAAATATCGATTATATTAGTAATTGAAATTATTATAAGGAATTTAAATTTGTTTAGAATAGATACAATTTCTATATTGTCATTACAATGCAAGACTGAAATTGACTACATGAACATGTGATAAACAAAAGCGATTAAATTTTTTTTTGAGGTCTGGTTGAGGTCGCCATTTTGTGGAAAGTTGCCCAAGAGGCTGGTCACGTTGCCGCGCTGAATCGCTAGGCTAATTCTCTGTCCGAGATAAAGACCAGCCTTCGTATTACAATAATTACTAAATGCCCCAAAACGCCGATCGATTTCCTCTGAAATTCAACCCTGGAGTGCAAACTCAAACTATCGTCCATTATCGTTATCAAAACTCAATTTAAAATTACCATCCCGGAGCATGCAACAGGAATCGATAGCCACAAGAATGTGCCAGGAATACTCGATGAGGGAGCAACGGCAGGAGAGCTCTTAATTAATTTTTAATTGATTTTGGGAGTTCACGTTACGCAGTAGCTATTGGAGCTAACGATATTGTGCCGGTATAAAGTTCCCCAGGGAGGCCTGTTGGGACCGGTAATGTAGAGTTTAATGTAAGACATTAACATAAGTAGTAACAGATTATCCCTAAACGTATTTACTATTGGTACGTTTATCTATGTTTCTTGTTACAGTTTGGGGATTTTCTGTTTTGATTTTCTGTATAGAACTTGCTTTTATCAGTGTCATCATCATCATCAACTCATTAAACGTCCCACCGAGGGGCACGAGCCTAGCCGTGGCGGGTGTGATTAGGCCTTAGTCGTCCACGCCGGCCCAGTGCGGATTGGACGACTTCACACACAACCTTTGAATCTCTTCGCAGGCGTGCATGAAGGTTTCCTCACGATGTTTTCCTTCACCGTAAGAGCGTCGGATAACGTACATATAATTGCGGAATTCGAAAACACATTGGTACGTGTCGGGATTTGAACCTCAGCCCTCCCGGTAGGAAGGCGACAGTCAGTGTATCGATGTTAAATAAAGGTAGCTGTAATTTTCAATGTGAGAAACTTATTTTCAGCAGAGTATCATTTAGTTACCATCGAATTAAACGGAATGACTTAAAGCACATTTATAGCCCATTATTTTTTAACTTACTTTCTATTCCGGCAAACGTTATTACTTCATTAATTTTTAATTTGTTCTAAAATAAATTAATGTCTCGGGTACAGCACAACCAATACATACATCACTATAAGATCTTCTTATAATAAATAAAGAATTTTTGTACTCAATTAAGCAGACAGATGATCTTGGGTTCTAACGCCATATCTTAAAACAGTATTACAATAATATTACTACGCCTTATCTGGTACAAAAATGCTGACGCATCATAATAATGAAACAGTTTTAGAAGATAGCGGTAATCCTCCTAGTAGAATAAGAGGAACAAAGAAGGCACTCAAAGTGCCGTGATGTTTTGTAACAGTATCTAGTAATTAAACTGCCTGTTTAACCCTCAACATTAAACCAAGCGATACTAAAATCACAACTGTTGTAGCGACTGAAACTGACTAATACGAGAATTAATATAAGCATCACTCATACAGATGACCTAATAGACGGTCTCTTCAGTTAGTACTACTAGAATAGTAATGTCACGTTCAGTGCGAGTAAAGCCTTCACGATTTATTTTTGACATTTAGGACAATTTGTATTCGGATTCACCCCTAAATAAACAATAAACTAATTACATGCATCTCACTCAAAAGTGTCCACGGCATAATTCTGCCCATCGCGTCATTTGGGCAGAATTTTCATTCGTAATCACGTCGTTTGCTACATGTCATAATGACGGTGTGCTCGTGCTTTTGAATTTGTACTCTTTCTATGATGCAATAGGGTCATAATTTAACATTCTTAATATAACAATGTCTATACGTATTTGTCAAGAAGCTCGGTCATTTTATGGTTGACGTTTCTTCGTGATTGTGCACCTAGTTATTGTTGATTTAAGAATACACCACGAAAAGGTGGAATAGGTACGATTCCCATTTTTTGTGCATACTTCAGAATCATTTATTATATCGTTAACATCGATAATTTTAATATCGTTCTCCAAATAGACCGCCACAAGATGTCTTTTGGAGCTGTTCCAAGTAGGTCACTGCGCATTTTATCAAAAACTTGGTCAATGTATGTAATAAACACAATTTCAGTGCGCGAACGTAGTAATGGAACGTGGGGTGGCGATAACCGAACAATGTTTCTTTGACGTTCGGTATTCAATACTTTTCCAGTTTTATCATCATTAGCTCATTATACGTTCCCACCGAGGGGCACAAGCCTACCTTTAAAAGAGTGTATAGGCCTTAGTTATCCACGCAGGCCCTGAGCAGATTGGCCAACGTTGCGCACATCCTTTGAATCTTGAGGCGTGCGCAGGTCTCCTCACGATATTTTCCTTTATCGTAAGAGCGTCGCATAAACGTACTATAATTTCGAAAATTTGTAAAGACCTGCGCCCTTTTGCTCGGAAAGCAACAGTCCACACCAATGAGCTACCTACACTCTTTGATGTGAGTTTATTTACCGTTTAATTTTAGGAAAAAAGCGATATGTTCTTAAACTCATAGGCGTACATTGACGTGTGTTTTCTAAAGAAAGAAGATGTGTTAGGAAATTGCGTGCCTTAGATCCCAGTTGTTGTAATACTCAGAACCAAATTCAAAATATTCATTTAAATTATCTATTTTGAATATCTTGCTGCTGCGGAACCCCACGGGCGAGTCCGACTCGCGCTTGGCAATTTTTTAATATTTTCAGTGGGTATTTTTAGCAGTCATTTTATAAGATTAATGACAGAGTATTGCCATTTATCTACAAGTAGAATTGAAGTTGTTTATTAAAAATATGTTTAAATAGACTTTTATTACCTTTCTTCATGACAAAATGTGTAATATACGATTTATGAGCAGGGGTATTTCAGCAAAGGCACGTAGTTATTGAACCTTTTTACTTTCAAATTCTTTCATAAACTATACTATAATTATAAAAATGATTTTTTCTTTATTATAATAGCTTTCGGATCTTTCTTTCTTTTTATTATCTTCTCGTATACTAAACCTTCCTTATTTGGCCAGTACTGCCTATGAATAAGTGGGTGTTAACTATTATAGTACTACAGTCAAGTCAAGTCAAGCAAGGATCAACGTCTTCAGGTGCCTTTACTAAAAAGGGCCTCATTTTACTTTTAACCGCCCATCTCATAATGCTATCTCGACTCCGCGCCAGCTCCAACAGTCTCCTCAAGTGTTTGCAGAGCGCTGGGATGCCCCGATGCTGCGCCATTGGGTACAATTACCCAGGTTTAGTATAGTTGTCAGGTATAATTGTTTTTTATATTTATTTAGTATTAAGAATAAATTGTTACTAAGGGATATGTTTATGTAATACTAACAAATACATTTGCACTTTGTCTGAAATAAATATATATTATTATTATTATAACCGGTACTTGCACAATCGTTAAGTGAACAGGGGGGTTACCGCATTCTCTTAAAACAGTATTGTTATGACACATTAGTATTTTTGTACCAGAAAAGACGAAATAATATTATTGTAACACTGTTTTAAGAGATGGTGGTAGCGTTCTACAGCAAAAGTAAATTAATTGAATTACTTCAAAACTATCATTGCAATTCCGAGCACATATGAATCGCAAACAATATCACATGCTGTACGGGTATATCTGGCGTCAGTGTTGCCACCTTAGTATTAGAAATGGGGCTGTGGGGAAGTTAAAAAGGGCTAGATCGAGCTAGATGGAGCTCCAAAACCAACAAAAAATTTTCTGACCCAAACTGTTGGCATAAATACTTATTCAGCAACAAAATAAGTACCGTGACCGATGAAACAGCGACAAAGTAGTTGTCAGCATGTCGAAATCTTCACGTTTTGTATTAGATAAACAATAAACTATCTAAATGCACAATCACACTCAAAAAGTGTCCGCGGCAAAATTGTGCCCATCGCGTCAGTTGGGCAGAGTTTGCATTTATAATCACGTCGCTCGCTACATCCATAGTGACTTACTTTTAATGATACGTTAAGGTACAATTTTAATGAATAAATAATAATATGAAATAAATAAAAAAAAGTCAGTCAAACTCAAACTGAAAAATGTTTTATTCAAATAAATCATTACATGACACTTTTGAATCATCAAGAAGTTATTTTTAATGAATCTACCACCGGTTCGGGAGGTTGTAATCTACCGATAAGATACCGGCAAGAAACTCGTGTAGTTACTCTTTTAAAAAAAATGGGGTTACATGGTTCTCATTTCGTGTCAATTTTTTTATAATACTATTGGTTTTTACCATAGGTTTATATATATATATTTACACACACACACAGACACGCACTCACACGCACACTCTGACGCACATACACGCACACACACGAATTAATTTTTATTTTAACTCTTGTTATGTAATGTCACAAAAAATCATTGTATACTACTATTTTTTTATGTTATTTAAGCTTTCAAGTTTAAACTTTCTTGAAGATACCGTCAAAACATTAATTATTGAGGTGGTGAGAGCCTGGTAATCTGTATCACAGAATTTTCTAGTACGGACACCAGTCTCTCGCGATATAGTTTTTATTGAAATGTCTAAGTAACTTCTCATTGTATTTTTGTAGTAGCTATATTGTGAAAGAGAAAATAAATAAATAAATAAAAAAAAATAATATATATAATTGTCTATGTCAAGCGACTCGGACATTTGTTGATATTTCTTCGTGATTATGAATCAAGGTAGTTTATTGCTTATCTAAGCATTTTGGTTATATTTTCAAAAACTTGATAAAGGACTCTGAAGTCTTTGGGCAAAATAATTGAAAACGGAGTTCATCTAAGTAAAAAGTGCTAGATCTAGCCCCAAAAGGGCTAAGGTGGCAACACTGTGTGGCATTACAGCAACACGTACCGCCTCAGGGGGCTGGCTATAAATTAACTTAGTTAGCGCCCGTGAGTTCGTCCTAATTAAAAAGTTGGACAATCAAAAATAAAGCGTTGAAGCAAAATGTTGGGGATTTGTTTCATAAAAATTTCAAACTTTCCAGCTTGTTCTTTGATTCTTTTTGTTATCAGATACTTTGTATAGGATTACCTAACTATGAAGTTGTTCGGAAAGTTAATTAGAATCGTTCATTTGTATTTCAATTAACAATTTCAAATAAATCGTAGATTTCGTTTATTGATAAAAAAGATAAAAGAGATGTGTGCGTCAAGAATTAATATTACAAATTGAAATAAAATTATGAATTCTAATTAGAGCGTTGGTGGCCCATTGGTGTCAATTGTTGCCTTCTGATCTGGAGGTAGCAGGTCCAAATCCCGCCGCGTACAAATGTCTTTTCGAACTCTTACGGCGATGGAAAACATGGTGAAGAAACCTGCGCACTGCTACGATGAAATTCAAAGGTTATGCGTGAAGTCGGTCAACTGCACTGGGCCCTCGTGGACGTAAACCTATACACCCTATGGACTCAAGCCCTCAGTGGGGACGTTATAATAAGCTGCTGCCGATGATGATCAATGTATTCTATTATGTCAGTAACATATATTTATGATACAAGGATTAAAAATGGGTACTTCTACATTCAACCAGCAGTTTTTCTACCGGTGAATATTTTTTTCACACTCAACCGAATTGTATTCCATATTCTACCGGCAAGTTTTTTCATTCCAGATTCAACCGGCAGCCTATTCCAATTTCGACCAGAAAATGGGTGCATAAGTACAAAAAATTAGATTATCAGGCTTAAGATTTCATTTTTATTATAAAAGTCTGCAATAAGGTCCATAATATTGTTTCTGATTATTGCTCCATTTTATTTCGTAACTATTTATATTACATAAAGCCGCGCTATCCGCTATATTACTTAATTATTAATGACTTCATTTACTATTGACATGAATAAAATTAATTGAACTAATTAGAGGCATGATTAAACAAACTTTGTATTTTTTGTACTTTTCAAAATTATGATTTTCATACTTGTTACAAAACTGTTAATTTAAAGTTGTAGCTATCAGAATATTTTTGCATTGGAAAATCAACCCTGTGGCTCCATAAAGGGCGAATAAAATTTCAAAAGTTGTTGAGGTAGACCACTTTCTAGGCCGACCGCCCTTACCATACATTTCACCTCAGTTTTCAAGTTGCCGCTTGAAAGTGGAATATTTTTTACTGACCGGTAGAAAGTGGATTATTTTTTACTGACCGGTAGAAAGTTGAAAAAATATTCACCGGTAGAAAAACTGCTGGTTGAATGTGGAAGTACCCTCAAAAATTCCAAGTCTCTAGCTCAAAAAATGATCTCTGCACTTTTAAATACAGCTCGATTGCCTTCCAATCTAAGCAAGCTACAATTTGAAAAGGAAATATAGGACGGAATCTCTAAAAAAATCCTCAAATTGGAGTAAACACGTTGAAAATTTTCTTGATTATGGCAATCGGGACATAATCGAATATTCCAGTGCGGGGAGTGTTTCAACTGCTCTGTCTAATAGTTAGACCATGGATCTTTACTAAGGGCAGTTTTAAGAGTTCCGTGGTTGTCAGACTAATTCGAGAGATGTCATAATAGACTGTTTTCATACATATAATGGCCTACTACAGAGCAAAGTCTACCCGCAAAGCACAGCTATGGGAAAATTGGGCTGTAATTCACCAGGCGGGAAATTTTTTTATATAAAAATCAAAAACTAATTTAAAATTGTTAAATCCAATTCATTAATAATGAAAATGAAACACTACTCATAAATCCATTTAGATCTTTTACAAACCAAAAACCAACAATCTCCTTGTTTGCACGTTTCATAAATAGTTCAACAATTTACAAACAATCTGCTATTTTAATTGATGA
>PQWD01012667.1:0-139594 GCA_019425675.1 Leucinodes orbonalis | reverse complement strand
TAGCCTCAGCTGAACAGCCCACTGTTGGTTAGTCCTATCGTTTGGATTAGCCTGTAGTGTGTAATTGGCAGGTCATCGGGCCTCGTTACTATTTAAAAAGTTCAATGACATTAATTGAGTGGATTCGATTCGAATTTCGAGCGTCGGTGGCTCAGTGGTGCGGACTGTCGCTTCCTACCGGGAGGGCTGAGGTTCAAATCCCGAACGTACCAATGTATTTTCGAATTTTCGAAAAAATATATGTACGTTATCCGATGCTCTTACGGTGAAGGAAAACATCGTGAGGAAACCTTCATGCACGCCTGCGAAGAGATTCGTGGGTTTGTGTGAAGACGTCCAATCCGCACTGGCCCGCGTGGACGAATAAGGCCTAATCACCCTATACGGGTAGGCTCGTGCCCCGCGTGGGGACGTTTAATGAGCTGATGATGAATGATTCGAATTTATATCGCAGGACCGATGGCCTTTGCGTAGATTTCTTAGTTCTAGAGTGAAGGCAATGCGACAGGTTAAAGAAAAGACTAATATTTGGGATAAAAAATAGGTATGAGTTTTAAATGATGACTGTTACAGTATAGCAGTTAGGTTACAGAATTGTTGTGTTCAATTTCAATTTCTTTCTGTTATTGGTATTATTGGATACTGTGACATTAGCATTTTTAATGTCATAACTGTCATGTCATAGTTAGTTATGTCTCAGTGAACCCACTTTAGGACCGGTATCAAATCTGACAGTTTCCGTCTTGTAAAGTCAAACAATTTTGAACAATATAATGAGTTTTACCCGCCGTTGATTAAATTTCGAGATTTATTCGAAACTTATTGGACCGTGTTTGCCTACATAGGTAGGCAAACACGGTCCAATAAGTTTTTATTAAGAAATAAACCATCACCATCAGCCTACTCTTGTCAGCAGTGGACAATAGTAGGCTGATGGTGATGGTTTTATAACCTGCCTCCCTAATAGCGCGCCACATAGACCCTTGTTTTTGTTGCAAACTGCTACAATAAAAAATATAATAAAGAAATGAATATCACTGACATTCCACAACGCCAATGTTTTGCGAGTACTAAACAACTGATTAACAAACTTACATAATATTATATATTATTATTGTAATAGATGAATATTTAATTCATCATCATCACTCATTAAACGTTCCACCGAGGGGCACTAGCCTACCTGTAGGGTGATATTAGCCTTAGTGTCCACGAAGGCCCAGTGCGGGTTGGAGCGACCTCACACAGTCTTTAAATCTCTTCGCAGGCGATAGGTTACCTTAGGATGTTTTCCTTCACCGTAAGCAGTGTCGGATAACGTACGTAAGTTTTTTTTTCGAAAATTAAAAACACATTGGTACGTGGCATGATTTGAAACCTCAGCCTGTCGTGAAGCGACAAATGAGAAGACCAATAATAGAGGGATATGGAATTTAATATAAAAGACCTAATACAAATTAACTAAACGTGGATGGGAATGAGTGGAGGTGTAAAGTGAGAGGTATGTATGATGGTGTATAGTGTGGTAGCTTGAATCTTCCTTGTTCGTCTTCTACAGCTTAGGATGCACCGGTAAACGCAGGGATGACCAGGATGGCACGGGCAGTGAGTTTGAGGCGCCGTGGAGGGCTTGATTCCACAGAGCCGCGTAGTATTAGGGCGCTTCCAGGGATTCACTGGCACCTGGTGCGCGTCAGCTCCGGCGATAGGACACCCGAAGCTCCAATAGTTTGGCTTCTCACGTAACAGCCTCGGCAGCAGCAGCGGCAGCAGCGATTTGTGGAATGTAAATGAAAGTTTGGTTTAGTATGCGAGTCGCGTAAGCAAGACTTCGTAAGGTCTCTCCCGGTAAGAATTTCGAGATATTTTCCCGAAAAGAAACCAAAGAATCACAAGAGAATCACAAAATATCACAGTAGGTAACACAGCAAGAAACTTGGTGAAAGAATAATAAGAGTATCTGATGAGAGAATCAAAGAATGGAATCCATCCAAAAGAATCTGGTGAAAAGACCCGTACAGTAGCCAAAGGCCTCTATTTATATCGCACCCTTGACAACCATCGAATTTGAAATGATTTCTATTTAGATTCGAAATTAATAAGATTTTAACGTAGGTCGTATAGCAAAAATAAGGAATTTAAGAGTAAATTGAGCGTTGCTAAGATACGCCATAAATGTAAATAAACATGTCAAATAAAGGTACAACTTAATTTAAAACCCCAAATAAGGTGAAAATAATAATAAATTTAATGGAAAACGAAGGAAAAATGCTAAGGGATGAAATGCCACGTGTCCGGTACGTATAAGTACTCCCGGATATAAGTAATTGAGGCTCAAAGGATCGAATGTGAAATACTTAATTATATGCGTTGTTCGCAGGCTTATAATGGGTTATTTGTGTAAAACGCGAGAAGTCAACGCATAAAAGTAAAGAAAATTACACGAAAGTGTTCGGAAAGATAATAAAAGAGATGAAAATGCATAGTGATATCTAAGTGAAAATAATGAAAATGATAATGTAAATGTTTATTGTAAAATGAAATAAAAGTGTAAAGGTTAGTATTGCATTCTCTACATTTCCCCCAAAACCCAGAAAAATTTTCGACTAGAGAAAATTTTTATAAGAGAAGTCCGAATAGTAACCAGGGAACACTGCTTCACACATCCATACAACCTTACATTGATTCAAACTTCTTCACTCATGCTATCATTCATACCATAAGGGTGGAGTTCACATTCTATGACTGCCACTCTAGAAGGAGGTTCCAAAATAACAATAGGCTTATTTATGAGGGAGTTGTCATCCGCTCCACGAGTGGAAAAAAAAATGTAATCAGGGCTTATTTAAGGAGTGATCAGCCGCTCCAGCCTAGGCTTATTTAACGAGTTGCCAACCGCTCAAAGAAAATAGGACAGCACATGGCAGTGCCGAAGGAGTCTAAGTAAGGCCATAGTAGAAGTAGTGTAGTAGTAGTAGAAGGCCTTACAAGACAATAGTAGAGAACAAGGGCAATAGTAGTCCCTTGTTAAAAAAAAGAAGAAGGGCAATAGTGGTCCCTTAAGAACATAAAAATCAATAAAAAAAAAAAATTTAGAAGGTAGGAAAAGTAGTACTAAGTAAGGAATGGAATTATGAATCTAGTGTGAATGAATACAAATGTATTAAAGTAAAATATATGAATGTGGTAGTAAATAAATAAATGTATGGGCCAAAAGATGCCAAAGAGAAGATGATAATGAAAATACTAGATAAAGTATTGTTTTGGAATTTAGAAAAAAATTAAAATGATAAAAATAGAATTAAAATATAGATAGTAACTAAGATAATAAGTAAAAGTAGAATTACAAATATAGAATATTATAAATAGTTATACTTACAAGAATATGTACATGTATCTAAAAGAATATAATAATACGGGGAGATATAAAAGTATGATTCTAGGGGAGATAAATGTAACAAAATGAAGTGAATGAGATGTGTGGGTTCTAAGAATTTGAAGTTGGGCGCCAATTTGTCGTGAAGCGACAAATGAGAAGACCAATAATAGAGGATATGGAATTTAAGAATAAATTCAGCGTTTGCTAGGGGAAACGTCAAAAATATAACAACATGTCAAATAAATGAAAAAAGGTGATTTAAAGTTAATATTTAAAGAGAAACAATAAAAGATTCAATGGTAATGAAGGAAAAATGCTATAGCATCGAATGCAATGGTCCGGTACGTATAAGTACTCCCGGCGAGTAATTGCGGCTGAAAGAATCGAGAGTTACAATGCATAGTGATATTGAAGTAAAAATATGAAAATAATAATGTAAATACATATTGTAAAATTGAATAAAAGTAAATAACAAAATGAAAAGGTTAGTACTACATTTTCTACAAGCCTCCGATAGAAGGGTGACAGTCCACACCATTGAGCCACGAGTTCTATAATAAATATATAAATAGAAAACACCCAACCAATACAAACAGACATGTTCATCACACAAATGTTTGTACTACCCGGGGATCGAACCCGGAACCCTTGGTGTAGTAGCCAACGTCTCAACCATTACAATGGGTTGTCATATAATATATTGAAATAAATAAATACCTATATTAAATGACTTGGCTGCCCTAAGACTTTAGAAACCCTGCAAACGTTTTATCATATTCTTAGATTACACCCACGTTTCCCCATGAGCAATACCGGGTTTGATCACGTCCCACCTCTTGTAGCGACATCCCGTCATTGTGTGCGTGCCGTATCTCGATCGATGACGCGTCGGGGACCTGACACATGACACCATGTGACCTCTTGATGACCTCTTTTGTATAGCCCCCTGGTGAAGAATATCGCCTGCAGTTCACTCATCGTCCCCAGTTTTGTGTAAAAGTGTTGGTTTTTAAATTGTAAAGGTTTGAAGTCATGGATCCAGTAAGATCACTTGTGTTTGACGGCTTATAAAATCATATCAAACAGTAGATCCCAGAAGCTAGTTACGGTGACAGCATCGTCTACAGCCGTCATCAAATCCTGCAGAGATCAGCTACTTGGGCAAGCAGGACATGACATCAGGTGAAATATCGTTTAGGCCGCTCCACAAAGACAGTATAAATCAAGACCACCAGAAAACCCCCATCTAGCCAAATTGTCCTTACTCCGACCAGTCGAAGTCCGAAGCCTATTTAAAGACTTCCAGGTCGGCCAAGAAATATCTTCGCCATGGGGAAGTCTCTATACTAATTCCTCAAGCTGTATATTCTTTGAATAGTTCTGATGAATGGTTGACTGGAGATGAGGTTATGAGCATAATACGCTCTCCGGCCCGAAGGACCAACGTAGGTTACGGTTGAAGATTGTAAGCATACCAAATAACTGTATTGTTATCCGGTCCGAAGGATGGTCCTTCGGACCAGAATGTTAAACGAAAATGAAGGTTGTCGACAACATCTTAGATGTGTTGAAATTATATGAACATAACATTAAAAGTGTCATTTAGAGTGACTTAACTCTGTATACTGTTATTTCAATATTTTCCATGTAAAGCATTCGTAACAACCATTGACTAGGCAAATCATGCGTAGGTACCTATTATCTGCAGATAACAAATAATTGAAGCACGCCCCCGCCAAATACTCGCAATTAAGTCAGTCGTCACAAATCGCGTAACCCGAAACGTGGAGCGATATGCCAATTTCGTCGTGAAGAGGCCAATAGTTTTCAATTTCGCCGCCCTCACCTGTCCCTCGCTAATCTGCCATTTTATTAGCGTGGCCCTCGTAAACCCGCGCACGTGCACTTCCCCGCCTTTGTTCTATCGAAATTACTATACGCTAGCAAAACGGCTTAAGTGTACTACTTGTCTACACGATTTTAACCTTTATATGCGAGTACTAAAGTCTTATTTACGTTACCTCTTACTATGGCTTACGTCAAACAGTTTGGGTGCGGCGATGTTATTATTTTCGTTTTGGCGGGACGTGACTGACGTTTAACAAAGTCGATGTTGCCATGCGGAATAAACTGTTATACGTTATGAGAGATTACAGGGTAATCTGGGAATATTGAAGACAATAAAATGAGCTTACCAGTTCGAGTGGGGGAGTAAAGGTAAATGTTTTGAGCCCTATTATTTGGATTCTGTGAACTCGGCTTTGGAAAGATTTGGAATAATGATAGGTTGGGTATTTTACTAAACTGTGTAACAATTTAGATAGGAATTTTCTTATTTTTGCAAGTTTATGGGTCATTTGACTGCATGCCTATTCAATGTTATTGTAAAACAAGAAAGAAATAACAAAATGGTTTTGTAAGAGTGTATATAAAAATATACGGATTTTTTATAATAAATAAAAGTCAAAATAAAACTCATTAATTTTTATTAATTTTATAAATCGAAATTCATTACACCTCACTTCTCATTATAGTTACAAATTCCTTTCATAATTATTACTATTATTTATAATAATTATAATAATAACGTCCCCTAAGCCTACGTAATAAAATAATTACATCGATCTAACTCCAAAACGTACATAAATTAAGTTTCAATTTTATTACAACATTGGTTTTGTGTACCACGTCAGAGGAATTAGTCTAAAGTTAGTTCATTAAAGGGGAACTTATTGCTATGCATTTGGAAGGATCACCGCCATATTGACAGTGTTGCCTGTGCATGATTTGTTCTTACTAATTCAGTAATATTTACACGATTGTGGCAACGTGCGGCTTTTGAGCAGCAAAAACAATTAAGTACAACAGAGCGTTTTTATCTTAATGATATAAAATATACTTGTAACTACGATAATTTTGATAACAGTCCCGAAATATGAAAGTGATATAATATGCAGAGTTTCACACATTTATTAGAAATTCGTTGTTTACGGATTTTTTTAAAATTAGTTGTATCAATAAATGCGGCACGTCCATAGTAAAATAACGTTTCTGAGTCAACACATATATCTTACTAAAAATGGTTAATATAAATAAATAAACACTGAATGCTTTTTGTATTAAGTAAACATAAAGTTACTCTGTTCATATTTCCGTAAGAGAACACTTTATTTACAAGTTAGCATTTATCTACACACACGAAACACTGAGTTTTATCATAAATTATACTATTCACACAACAGGTTACTACTACAGTATCAGTTATTTACAATAATTATATACCAAATGATATTTAATTTTAAGTTGTCTAATAAAATTCTGTACTAAAAAGGTTTGGCACTCTGGAATTTAACATCAATCGTATTAAAAAGGATGACCAGAAAAAAAACAAAATTTTTAACATTTACAATACATTGCTGGCTATTAATCAATAAAAATTTCTAACTGACATCTTATTTAATCATCCAAATTAGATTAAACAAAATGGCACCCACCCTATTTGGATTTCATGAATTATTCTTTTCATATTTACTCTTACTTCTCAGTAGCAACATACCAATAGCAACTTTCTGGACAACCTTTAACTACAATAGAAAAGCAAATATCACAAAGAAAATGTTGTCAAATCCTTAGTCGTGCTTAAATTAATTCTAGGTTATTTACAGTTACCCTCCTCCCGAGTATGGCGGAAATATCCTTCGTTCACATCATCTTAGTCCACAAATTTTCACTAACACCAAATTGTCTTGCACCTCCCGTGCTCCCAGCAGTACCGGAGACAATGTTCTTGAAAGAGCTATTCTAGTTTTCATTAGACGAATAGGAAAATGGTCCAAAATATATTACATTTATAGAGGTCGGAATTAGGTAGATAAGGTAGTTCCTTGTATACTAACATTGATTTCATGCAGCTAAAGAATAAACGATAAGTCGAAATTACTTTGAATAAAAAGAGATCCCATGATTTATTGAATTAAAAAGTTTTATCTATTTCTGAGAAATTATTTATATTATTTATTTGTAATTTTAGTGGCCAATCCCCTGTTTAAAACATGAGATTTAACCACGAAAATCCTCGGGATGATACAGATCATAACATTTCGACGCAACCACCTACAGAACGAAGTATACCAAAATCCGACCTCGAGTTACAAAAATGGAAATTACACAAAAACCTTGACTCAATACTGTGCTATTCATTCAAAAATGTATACATACTGAGCGCCTCGCTCAATGCTGAAAGACAAAGAAGTTATTTCTATTGTGTGGCTTCAAAAAATTATACGAGTACAAGACACATTAAGCTGTCGTCATTTCAAAAACGTCGACTAATCAAAATACATCTCCTCCTTGAACATTGTCTCATGGTAAAGCTGCGGGAACTTCTACCAGGCCCTGCCCTGCAGCGGTAGATAGCCTGAGCACTGTTGTTGGTAAGCTGTCGGCTGCCGGTACGAGGAGACCAGGGGGTTGCTACAGGCGGCCTGGGAGGGCTGCGGTGCGGAGTAGCCCGAGGTGGGGGTGGCGCAGTGGCTGTGCGCTGGTGATGACGACTCTCCGGAGCCGCACGGCTTCCCGTCCTTCACCAGGACGGGCACGGCCACTCGCCGGGGCGATGATGATGACTGTCAACACAAACGTATGTTACTGAGAGGCCTAGCTAATGTGCTGATACAACCATGACAGTGTTATATTAAAAGCGTTTTTTCCAATTTTATTAACTGTTACGGGAGAAATAAAGAGAAAGAAAGAATTGTTTATTTGACACACACAATAAAATTCATTCAACATTATATGTTATATAACTAAATAAAAATAAGTGCCAAATAGGACTTCCCTTAGCGTACCAAGACGCAGTTTCTCAGGGAGGCCTTGGGAACAACCAAAAAATATTTTTTTTATAACAATATCAAACAGAAAAAAATAACTTATACATAACTGGTTATAAATAAATACAGTTAAAATAGTCCATAAAATTATTAAAATTCACCCCAAATAGATAGGTAACATTACAAGAAATCGTGTGTGTTTGTATTTAAAAAAAGGTAATTTTAACATAGCTTTAACAAAAGAATAGAATACAGTATAAATAATAATAATATGCATTTATTTGTATGAATAGTTATGTTGAAAAAAAAAATACATACGTTCAAAATTTTCTGGATCTTTGTACCCTTTTTCATACAAAATTGCATGTCTATTTAAGGTCTTTCAAATCACAAACTTTCAAGCTATACCTACTCGTTAGTACTTTCATACTGGTAACATCCACATACAATTCATAATATTCTGCAATCTTGGCGTTTTAACAAAAACGTTGTTCCAATTCAAGTGACGCCAGACGACAATAGCCAAGTAACTATCCCCAAAATTCGATAAGCGTTCGTTAAAACGCGTCGATCCTGTCGTAAACGCGTCATAAGTCACTAACAACAGAACAAGGGTGCCTTTTGGAGATTAACAATGTGGTAGGGGACGGACGTCCCGCCCACGGCGCCCCGCTGCCTGCTCCGCAAATTGAGGCATCATAGGATAGCAAATATAGATAGACCCATGTGACGTAATGGTCGAGACGTCGGCTACTATGCCAAGGGTTCCGGGTTCGATCCCCGGGCAGTGCAAAACATTTGTGTGCATGAACATGTTCTTGTTTGTAATGGTCTGGGTGTTTTCTATGTATAATATAAATGTAATAATAAATAAATATCACTGACATCACACAGCGCCATATAGCCCCAAGTTAAGCCTAAAGCCTGTAGTTGGGTAACTAAACAACGAATAAACAAACTTGTATACTTTTTTAAATACTACATATATAAATAGAAAACACCAGATCAATACAAATTCAAAAGTTTGTACTGCCTGGGTATCGAACCCGGCACCCTTGGTGTAGTATTCGATTTCTCGACCATTACACCACATGGACGACCCATGAATGAATATATATATATATATTTTTTTATCCTTTATAGGCAGACATTTGACCGCCATCTCACCTGATGGTAAGTGATGATGTGGCCGAAGATGGATCATGCCTGCCTAGAAACAGGCAGGCATGATCATGCTATATTTACAAAGAAAATATACTCATATAAATATGTTTAGTATCTTGACTACAAGTTCCTCGTTTAAATGTTGACTAGATGCGCCGTGTGAATGTCATGGATATTTATTATATTATTTATTTATAGAGGGCTCGATGGCTAGTGCGTTCTGCCCACAAGATTCCCAATACAGGAGATGGGGCAAGCCGCGTTTTTAAGTGCGACAAATGTAAGCTCAACGAGCATACACTGGCTGCCAGTTACGCTGTGGACGAGTCAAGACGCACAATATTAAAGAATTATCTTTTTTCCTAAAATGCCATCCTGTGCAATTGAAACATGCCATCATCACAGATAAGAACCGAAAAGAAATTGCGACATGGGATGCCTTTAAACTTGGCGTTTGTCCAGCAATTGTATTTCTATGTCTGTGGTTCTGCCGATCGTATATGTCAAGCAACTAACGCAGATAATTGTATTGTTTTGATTTTCTTTTTAGGTTTTAATAAGTTTAGTATATGTATGTATGTATACATATTTTGTTATAATTTTTAATTTATAATAACTGTTGTTAGTTTGTGGCTTTACACTAGGGCTTCACTGAAAAACAGCGTCCTGGTGTGCGTAGTGTACCAGACAATGCTGAGTGAGTCCTATTGGTACTTATTTTTGTTAATTTAATGTTTTGTTTGTTATACGCATATGTGTGCCAAATAAAAATTTCTTTCTTTCTTTCTTTCTCTTTCTTTCAATGGTCAACATCGGGGTGACCCGCAAATATTATCTCGAGTATAGATACGATTCACCAAAGAAGACCAAAAATGGCGGCCGTCTGCGCATGTACACTAATGAACAAAATACTTACATCAAAATATTTTTTTTTTAATTAACTCATATAATCAATTCTGTTATAAATGTTCAGGATTAAAAGATACTATGTAATTAAGCATAATTCAGGCTCAAATTTTACTTTGTCATATAGTTTTTTCCATTTTTGTGGAACCATTGGATTAACTTTTTCTTTTATAAATTTTTACGGAGGCCCAAGCCATTTCTATAGGATTTAATCCGGATGGTAAGGTGGGAGACGGAGAATATTTATGACCATGTTCTATCAAATTTTTATCTATAGAGTATTCTTTAAGCGTAAAAGGAAATTAATATTTTAATGATAGTGAAACAATATTTTCTTCATTAATAATAATCAATCATGTAAATATAACAAATAATCATGGATAAATAATCAGCAAAGTACCAACAAGTATTTCAAAATATAGGTAATGGTTCTGTTTTTCTATTCAAATTAATCCGATATTTTTGTTTATAATGTTGTTATAGATTCAAAAGATGGATNCTGCTGTCCCAAGTAGCTGATCTCTGCAGGATTTGAATACGGCTGTAGACGATGCTGTCACCGTAACTAGCTTCTGGGATTCTACTGTTTGATATGATTTATAAGCCGTCAAACACACAGTGATCTTACTGGATGCCATGACTTCACACACATATCGTTACAATTTAAAAACCAAACATTTTACACAAAACTGGGACGATGAGTGAACTGCAGGCGATATTCTTCACCAGGGGCTATACAAAAGAGGTCATCAAGAGGTCACATGGTGTCATGTGTCAGGTCCCGACGCGTCATCGATCGAGATACGGCACGCACACAATGACGGGATGTCCTACAAGAGGTGGGACGTGATCAAACCCGGTATTTGCTCATGGGGAAACGTGGGTGTAATCTAAGAATATGATAAAACGTTTGCAGGGTTCTAAAGTCTTAGGGCAGCCAAGTCATTTAATATAGGTATTTATTTATTTCAAATATATTATTATAACAACCCATTGTAATGGTTGAGACGTTGGCTACTACACCAAGGGTTCCGGGTTCGATCCCCGGGTAGTACAAACATTTGTGTGCATGAACATGTCTGTTTGTATTGGTTGGGTGTTTTCTATTTATAATATTTATTATAGAACGTCGGTGGCTCAATGGTGTGGACTGTCACCCTTCTATCGGAGGCTGAGGTAAATCATGCACGTACCAATGTGTTTTTAAATTTTCGAAAAAAAAAAACGTTACGTACGTTATCCGACGCTCTTACGGTGAAGGAAAACATCCTAAGGTAACCTATGCGCCTGCGAAGAGATTTAAAGACTGTCCGTGAGGTCGTCCAACCCGCACTGGGCCCTCGTGGACGACTAAGGCTAATCACCCTATACAGGTAGGCTAGTGCCCCTCGGTGGGAACGTTTAATGAGCTGATGATGATGAATTAAATATTCATCTATTACAATAATATATATAATATTATGTAAGTTTGTTAATCAGTTGTTTAGTACTCGCAAAACATTGGCGTTGTGTGAATGTCAGTGGATATTTATTTTTTTATTATAATATTTTTTATAGTAGCAGTTGGCAACAAAAAACAAGGGTCTATGTGGCGTGCTATTAGGGAGGCAGGTTATAAACCATCACCATCAGCCTACTATTGTCCACTGCTGGACAAGAGTAGGCTGATGGTGATGGTTTATTTCATAGGTAGGCAAACACGGTACAATAAGTTTCGAATAAATCTCGAAATTTAATCAACGGCGGGTAAAACTCATTATATTGTTACGAATTGTTTGACTTTACAAGACGGAAACTGTCAGATTTGATACCGATCCCAAAGTGGGTTCACTGAGACACTAACTTATGACATGACAGTTATGACATAAAAATGCTAATGTCACAGTATCCAATAATACCAATAACAGAAAGAAATTGAAATTGAACACAACAATTCTGTAACCTAACTGCTATACTGTAACAGTCATCATTTAAAACTCATACCTATTTTTTATCCCAAATATTAGTCTTTTCTTTAACCTGTCGCATTGCCTTCACTCTAGAACTAAGAAATCTACGCAAAGGCCATCGGTCCTGAGATATAAATTCGAATCATTCATCATCAGCTCATTAAACGTCCCCACCGAGGGGCACGAGCCTACCCGTATAGGGTGATTAGGCCTTAGTCGTCCACGCGGGCCCAGTGCGGATTGGACGACTTCACACACAACCCACGAATCTCTTCGCAGGCGTGCATGAAGGTTTCCTCACGATGTTTTCCTTCACCGTAAGAGCATCGGATAACGTACATATATTTTTTCGAAAATTCGAAAATACATTGGTACGTGTCGGGATTTGAACCTCAGCCCTCCCGGTAGGAAGGCGACAGTCCGCACCACTGAGCCACCGACGCTCTAAATTCGAATCGAATCCACTCAATTAATGCCATTGAACATTTTAAAATAGTAACGAGGCCCCGATGACCTGCCAATACACACTACAGGCCTAATCCAAACGATAGGACTAAGCCAACAGTGGGCTGTTCAGCTGAGGCTAAGTATATCAGTTTTTAAATAATTTTCTGAACATTCCTAGTCCTAGGGTTCCAATAAACTATTTGTATAACTGCCAATAAGTACGTACGCAACGTTCGAGCCATTTTTACAAGGTTTGCAAAAAATATGGGGTGTTTCCCTGCACCTCCCCTAGCTGAAATTCCCGAATTGTGCGTACACGATCTGTAAACAAATTTGTGAAAATTATTCCTGTTTGGGGACCCATGAATGCGCCCTCGGGAAGGGGTGAGCGCCTTAAGATTTCCCATTCATAGCTTTCGCCTTCCGTCTTAGGTTAAATGCAGGGGTGGAGTTAACAATAGCTTTAAATATAGTACTGAGAGTAATTGCGCTGGTGAATTTGAATCGTTTGAGACAAATAACGGTCATTACGTATATTTCAAGAGGAATGACCAATTATGGTTTAATCACTGAGCAACTTAGATAAAGATAAAATAACTAGGTGTATAATCACGAAAAACGTCAACCAATGTCCGAGCCCAATAAACCTACGTAGGTATTGTTATATTAAGAGCGTCAAATTATTCATTTAAATTTTGACCTTTACGCGCCATGGAAAGAGTACAATAGCACGAGCACATACTATGTCATTATGTAGCGAGCGAGCGTATAGGGTGATTAGGCCTTAGTCGTCTCGCGGCCCAGTGCGGATTGGACGACTTACACACAACCTTCGAATCTCTTCGCAGGCGTGCATGAAGGTTTCCTCACGATGTTTTCCTTCACGTAAGAGCGTCGGATAACCGTACATATATTTTTTCGAAAATTCAAATTACATTTGGTTACATTTATATTACCTAAATTATCATCACGACATAGAAGGACTTATCGTGGAAAGACAATAGAAAAGTTATAGCTACAAGTTTATATAAGTAATACAACCAAAAAAGGTTAAACCAATACAGTGGGCAAAGGCGGCATTATCGTTACGAGCGATCTCTTCCAGGCAACTTTAGGGAATAATGAACACACAAGAAGGCTCACTTAGGTAAGTGATGACAGCATCAAAAGGCTCAAAGACCTGTGCATGTAGTGGAACTTTTCAGGATTATTGATTGACGACCATTTGTTGTAGCGGTTAAGACGTCGGCTGCAACACTAAGGGTTCCGGGTTCGACCCCGGGCAGTTTAAACATTTGTGTGCATGAACATGCTTTTGTTGTAGAAAACACCCAGTTTTCTACGTATAATATGTATGTATTTACAAAAAAAAATGTATACAAGTATGTTTATCTGTTGTTAAGTATCCGTAATACAGGCTTCACGCTTAATTTAGGGCTAGATGGCAGAATGTCAGTGGATATTTATTTAATTTATTTATTTCTTGATGATTATTATATTGATCATTATCGTTTAAATTTCATAATCTTCTGTAGTCTGCAGTTTCAGTAATCAGCGAATCGCATCGCATAATTTATACCTAATAAGCGACTGATTGTTAGTAAAAAAAATACCTACAAGATAAGCAAACGTAGCGGTTATTTAACTTTTCTTTTCCGTAATGTTGAACGGAAAATAGTGATTTCCATTTACAATTGTATTGGCCAAGTAATCTTCGGTAGTTGGAGCTCGTTATTACAAGCCATGAATTAAATTGCTATTAGTTATAACTTATAATAACAGAATAAGCATAGTAGTTTTGATAGGTTAAAATCAGGACAACCACTATATTATAATAAGGCTGGTAATGTTAGTAGTAAAGAGCGTCGGTGGCTTAGTGGTGTGGACTGTTGCCTTACGATCTGGAGGGTGCAGGTTCAAATTCCGCCACGACCCAATTTACTTTTTTTTTGTATTTTAGAAATTATAAGTATGTACTTTTGTCCAACGATCATGATTCATGGGTGTGCGTGAAGTCGGACAATCCGCACAGGGCCCGCGTGTCCTAGGCCTACACCCTATACGGGTAGGCTTGTGCCTCTCGATGGGGACGTTTAATGAACTGATGATGATGATTGTTAATTATAAATATGAACAAAGATGACAGGGTAAATTGATCCCACTATAGACAAATGAATCGCACTGATGTACGTCAAGCAGAGAACAGTCGAGTGCATCTCAAAACCTTTACATGTTTTTAATGAGTGACTAAAAAATTATAACTGCACGGCTGGTCGGCCGCGAGTGTCACAGCATACAGGCACGAAGGTTGAGGGGGCGACTAATTAGAACAAAAAACGCGACGAAACACAAGTGCGCTCAGCGAGTCAGAGACAAAGAGCGCCATGTTTCCACCCGAAAAGGTTTCATGCAGCTCCGGCGGCCATCTTGAATTTTAACCTCTATGGATGTGACTACAAAGTTCGAATTGTTCCACTCTGTCAACAGGAGCTTGAACATTTATTTTTTTTAAATTCGAATTCGGAACGCCGTAATTTTGTACGCAGCTGCTACTGAAAGTGAGCCTTATTTTACAGGCTATAAAGTTGAATGTTCTGTTATGTTATATTCAGTTATGCCGTCCAGTGTTGCCAGTGCTGCGTAGAGAAGCGCCATCGCGTCGATTGTCTGCGGCACGCTCGGCCGAAGAGGCCACAATCGATAGAGCACGGGCGTGCGTTGTAATGAATTTATTACTGAACTACCGCTTTCACACGGCTTCACATTACATTTTGGAATATTATATTTGATGTAAATTATTGACTATCGCCGCTGGGATCTGATGCATGTATATTCATCAAGCATTAACGTTTATTCACAAGTGTTAAAACTATACCTAATATTATTTAGAAGAAGTTAGTTAAAAATAATAGCAACCATCTGCATTCCATTTTATCAAATAGATGCTTTAAGAAAGGATTTCGTGCGTTCTGTCCATACAACTAACTAAAAAAAATAATATAACCATTAACTTATATCTGCAACACACACCAGAACACCGATACGTAATGAAGGAAGTTATTGAAGAGGACTTGGTCCAGCTGTGGACTATATGGCGATACTAAAAATAAAATTTAACGACGTAATTGGATGACCCATTTGGTGTAGCGGTTTGAGACGTCGGCTGCTACACCAAGGGTTCCGGGTTCGGTCCCCCGGGCAGTACAAACATTTGTGTGCATGAACATGTCTGTTTGTAATGGTCTGTGTGTTTTCTATGTATAATATGTATGTATTTACAAAAAAAAGTATACCAGTATATTTATTCGTTGTTTAGTACCCATAATATAGGCTTCACGCTTAACTTGGGGCTAGATGGCGCTGTGTGAATGTCTGTGGATATTTATTTATTTATAATTGAATATTTTTTTTCTTCAAACAAGAGAAATATCTTTTTCAGTCAGTATGTTATTCAGCCAGCGTCCTAACCAAACTGGTAAAAATCACACCAAGTGACTTTCAGCATACAGTCTTCCCGTGGGATTCAACCTACGATCGCCACACCAATCTACACTCAACGCTCAGACCTGATAGCACGGAGACGAGATAATAGCCTACAATAACGAGGCATAACTTCGCCCGACGTTCCCAAGTCCAAACAAATACACTAATAAATAATTAGCACCGTTTAACAAGGGCTTTGGTGCGAGACGCACCTGTCAGCGCATCGGGACCTGTTTGTACGAGTGCCAGTCATCGTTAAAACACACGGGATAAAATTGTGGGCAAGACGACGCGGTTCCACCGTCAAACTTAGAATCTATCTATTACATTAATGAAGTAGCCAAAGCTATTGATTTGTTTAGTTGCTCTTTGACTGAATTCACCAAGGTCACATCATTTGTTTTATGCTATTCTTGATTTCTTTTTTAATTTTATTTTTCTTAGGTTATATTGTTATTTAATGTTGAAATGATTTTGTGTAATATTATAATTGTCTACGCTATCGCATTGGGGAAACCTGTAATGTTAGTCGTAAGATTACATGTAAATAAATAAATAAATGTTGGCCTTAGATAAACAATAAACTAACTTGATGGACAAACTCGCTCAAACAGTGTCCGCGGCAAAATTCTGCCCATGGCATCAGTTGGGCAGAATTTTCATTTATAATCACGTCGACTTACATAGTAGTATGCTCGTGCCTTTGGTTTTGTACCATTTCAGTTATCACAATGGTCGGTCGCCGGTGGGTGACCGGTGAAAATATTATCTCGGCTGTCGAGTTCGTCCGTACTTCGAAAGGAACTTTCAGCCGTTGTTCCCGGACTATCTTAGGATGGTAGATAACACTCACTAATCGGCAATAGGCACAGATTTCAGAATACAGAAATCTGTGGCACTGGGCATAATGGTGTGGGCCCACACAGACATGCTGTGTGTGGGAAGGTTCATCGAAGACATATAAACCTGGATAGGTTAGGTAAGCGTTAGTTAGTTAGGTTAGGTTGGCGTGGCCAATCACCACGCAACGCCATCTTAATATTATTATTCTCTGTTTGCCCAATTTGTGTTCAAATTTTTATATTATTGTGTATATTTGTGTGTGTATGTGAGGTTAAAAAAAATATTTTGGAAGAAAGAAGAAAGAATTTATTATTTTTAGACATTGCAACACAAATTTAACATCATGTATTAAACAAAAATAGAGTAATATAAATAAAATATGTGAACAAGACCACACCTCTTACTTTATTATAGAAGAAATATTATTGTCGCGTTGAAACCAAAATCCATTCAAGCATTATCGAAATCTTTCACACCTGTCATAATTTTCCAAAGGGCCCGCCCCAAGTTGTGTCCGTATGTCATCGCTATGATCATTGGTATAAGAAATCCAGAAAGTGAGCCGTGGGAACAGGTACAGGTGATGCATCGCCAAGAAGTCTTTTTGGTATGGAAATACCAAGATGTTACAAGTATAGGTACTACCCTCAGATAAATAATAAATTAACTAGCTGCTAATCTCAATCAAAATGTCCGCGGCGAAATTATGCCCATCGTGTCAGTTGGGCAGAATTTTCGTATATAATAACGACGCTTGCTCCATGTCATCATGGTATAGTAGTGTGCTCGTGCTGTAATTTTACTAGCTACAATGCATTTCCTGAAACACAGAAGTGCAAAACACTCTTATTTCACGGGACGATAGCTGGTACTGCGGTTGTACCTACTTAGACGACTCAGTACCAAGTCTACCATATATTTTAACAAAATAAAATAAAGATACCGGAACGTAAATTTAAATAGAGAGCAAGCCGACTTTTCCAAATGTTAGAAAATGTTTGCAAAGTATATTTTGCGGTCATCCATCCGATAAAATGCAACTTCAATAGTTGCTTGACTTGTGAGTTCGCCAACCAAACGCGACAGCAGCTATGCCACCCAAAATCACTCGTCATTATACCTAGTACATAGGACCTGGTCTCAACCATTTATTTATTGTTGAACCAACCGAGTTGCATAATGTCACTGATATCGTTTATAACGCTATCAGTTTGGATTATTTATTTTACATCCTTTCTTACTCTTGAACCTATAGCACGTCACTGTTGGACGTAGGCCTAGCCAATTTTGCGCCAAATAACCCGGTCTTCCGCATTTCTCATGAATCCACCAGGTATCCTCTGAAATAAAATCACATTATTTCCCACCGAAAGTTTCCAATAAATTGCAATAGGGAAGATGCACAAATTTTATTTTTGTGTTTATTTTAAAGAACTACATTTCGAATAGACCACAAGTATGTTTAAAAATCAAAAAACTGTCATTTTCTGCAAAAAAATGCGGTTTGAAATTGCCAATTTCAAATTTCGCGCCATAGCGGGCTGGCGTGACGTTTGACGTCAGATATGTGAATTTACCTCCTTATCTTCAAGGATACTTTTGCATTTTTTCCTCGACTGTCGAGACCTAATTTATGAGAATTTTAAATGACTGATACTGTACTGAGCGTCGGTGGCTCAGTGGTGTGGACTGTCGCCTTCCTACCGGGAGGGCTGTGGTTCAAATCCCGACACGTACCAATGTATTTTCGAATTTCGAAAATATATGTACGTTATCCGTTATTTCGATTTCGATGCGGTGAAGACGACTACGATGTTAGAATATACTTGTTATTCTTCATCCGCTTGTATGAAAATCATACATATTTACCTACCTAATACAAAAACAATAACAAAGTTGTCTTTAACTCTTTATTGTAAGATAGGAATCATGTTAAAAAGTTTTAAAACTTTGTGAATAGAGATGCTCGTACCCCATATTTTTGAATGCTCAAACAGAATAATGCCTTTGACACCTGAATCAGCAATAATAAAAAATTGTGAAATTCTTGTAAGCATTGAAAATACACCATGTTTAATATTGATTTATTATATTACAGTCACAAAAACATACAAACTTACACAATTATGATATAAATAAAATAATGTTTTTTTTTAAAACAAAGGAAATTATTATTATTTCTTCTTTGTTCCTGGTTCATCTTTAGAGTGTAGTGTAAGTGCCATGGATGAGGACTGCACAGGGCAGTTCCATGTGGAAATCCTCAGGGCAGCATTTTCCAACCAGTTTCTGCTCACACTGTGATGAGTTAGAACATAACCTTTTCTTTTTACTCACTACTTTAATTTTGATGTTAGGTGATGAAAAACAATCATTTCTAGATTATCAGTAGACATTATGCTTTGATATTTCAATAAAGTACCGTAAAAAGTTCATAATTCGCATCAGGCTTATTGCGGTTTGTAAAACTCACTTCCGACAAAAAATAAATTACAACCATGTCAACATTAACTATAGTAGTTTCCTGGAGTCTGCTTTTACAGTCCTAAATTTAATTTTTATTCGAAAAATGCCGATTTTGTCGTTTTAATGTTCACTTTTTACTTAACCTTTAACGTCAAAATAATATGTCATACATAGATGACGTAAATGACAGTGATTGGTGTTTTAATTTACGTTCCGTTTCAAGTAATTTAAATTCGTAATTATTTTTAAAAAACAGCGTAAATTAAAATAAAAACTTTGCGGTGTCCCTTCTTTTATGTTATTTTAACATTTTAATATTAAAATATTCATTTTTATTACATTTGCATGTTCCCTATTATTAAAAGCACTATGTCAAACTCGTATTACAGATAAGTACAAAAGTTAGTACACGAATCAAGTCGCACCTCTCAATCTCTCGGGGGAAAATATCGCGCGATTTGTCAAACGCTTTGGCGCGCTTTCTGTGCAGGGTTGCTAGGAGATAGCTCACACCTGGATTAGATATTAAGTATATATCTACCTTTCTCTTGGCCGATGGATAAAAGTATTATTGAAGAGAGCAATTCCTATTAGTCGTAGTGGTTGTGGTACTATCATTTTCAGCTCATAAACGTCCCCACCGAAGGGCACGAGCCTACCCGTAAAGGGTGATCAGGTCTTAGTCGTCCAAGCGAGCCTAGTACGAATTAGCCGACTGTACGCACAACTTTTGAATCTCTTCGTAGGCGAGCGCAAATCCATCAAGATGTTTTCCTTCATCATAAGAGCATCGCGTACATAATAATTTCGAAAATTTGAAAATACTCCAGATCGGAAGGTAACAGTCCACACCCATCTGCGGCCAACAGCAGTAGTCAGATCGAAAAAAAAAACTGGCAACCCGCGCTGGGCGCTAATGGCGCCGAAACAAAGCTCGCGCGCCACGTTTGATGTCGCCTCACGATTATAGCTCGCTCGACTCAGCCATAAAGGAAACGTATGGAGTGGATTCCTTTTGTCGCAGTATATAATGCAATGTTACATTATGTGAACGCTGTGCGACATTTTATTGTTGCTTTCATTATTTCCTCCACTTTTGTTATGGCACAAATGTAGTACAGTCGTTTGTAATATTTCCGAGTTCTCCGCTTAGCGTTTGATTTAAAATGTAGGCTTTATGAGAAAGAGCACAGTTACTTACTTCAGACGTGAACATGCTAGAACTCGATATGAAGTATTTAAGACGACCAGTCCGCTCTCCTGATAGTAAGTGATACGCTAGGCCATGACCGAGGCATGGTAGAGCTATGCTTCGACACAAGTAAGCCGGCTCGACCCCTTTATTCCTACCACCCCCCTGATCCACCACAAGGGAGGTCGTAGGCACTAATAAAGTGCCATCGACCACCTTGATGGTCGATGACGCAATACCCCCTTGACGGATAAGGGGGTAGTCGATGGGAACAAAGGGTTCGACCGGAGTGATACCATGGCCTGCAAGAAACCAGCGTGGAACAACGTGAAGTTGGTGAGGCTACCCTTCAAGACAGAAAATCGGGATAGAAGTGTGAAACTAGCTAATGACATGGATTTATCATATTCTTAAGCGATTTCTCCCAGTTATTATCAATACATTACCAGAGATTTCCACCCGACCGATTTTGCCGGGACTATCCCGATTTCGAAGGCATTGTCCCGGGTCTCGACGGCCTGTAGATTTTGTCCCGATTTTTAATATGTGATAGGATCAATCAAAAGAATAATTAAAATCGGCTCATAACTAAAAGGAAAACGTATGGGAAAATTAATAATTTAAATGATTATGAGATTTATATGATAAATACCAAATAAATTTTCATTTTCTTAGTGTCACAAGCGTCAAAATAAGATTGGACCAAACTTCGAACGTCACTGATAGGGACCCGACAGTCCCGATTATTTTTCCCATAAAGGTGGCAATCCTGTTACCAGCCCATCTTAGGACGCCCTAAGTCAAGATCCGAATCTCTTGGACGCAATCTGCGCTCGCTGCTTGCCCGGTAAAGCTGTGGAGACCATCTACGTATGCAAAAATCCAGCCGAAAAAAAACACAAGTCGGTCTGACAGTTTATTAATCTAACCACACGACAAGAAGATTGATATTGTTTTCCATCATCATCAGCTCATAAAACGTCCCCACCGAGGGGCACAAGCCTACCCGTATGTGTATAGGCCTTAGTCGTCCACGCGGGCTCAGTGCGGATTAGCCGACTTCACGCACAACCTTTGAATCTCTTTACTTCTTTGGATTTTAAACTGCGCCCTCCCGACCGGAAGGCGATAGTTCACACCATTGAGCCACCGACGCTCTAGCTATCCATTTAATTTGTAATTTCATTTAAATTGCTTTCCATTTAATTCATATTTCCCATGTTCAAGCCAAATGGCCATGTAAGAGCTGTGTAAATATTAGCTACAAAAGCGTACAGGGGTGAGCCTATTGAGCGTCATTAGAGGCGCCTATTGTACAAGTACATAGCACGAGGCGCACATGCCTGAATTACAACGACACTCCGAGCACGGATTACGAAACAATGGATTTTTTCCGAAATACATAATAATACGCCACGTCAAATGGTGCGGTCGGGTTAGGGTTCGGTGGGCAGGACTTTTGTTTTTATCTTAATTTTTTTTAATTATTTAGCTATTATCGGCGTTGGTACGTCAACAAAGTATGTATTGGTAACTACTATTCATTGTTGGGTTCTGGATAGAATATCATCAGTCTCACTCATTATGCGTTAAATATCCCAGTCCTTCGCTTGACACATCCAGCATTGTGCGCCCACCTTTCCACTAAATAGGACAGGACAACACCCTACGTTAGCTACTAGCTTGCCGAAACAAAAGGTACTCTGTAGCCGAAACGTTCTTGGGGATATACCTGCTACGTAGTCCGTGAGCAGCCCAATACCAGTTAACTTGTTGATCCGGCGATCTTTGTTGGCAACTTTAGCTCTCTATTTAAGGACATAACCTTTATTTATGATCTCAGACAGACACTGAGCATATTGACCGTTGAATGAATTTTAACTTGTGGACCATTACCGCGGTCAGTGGCCATGTCTATGTTAGCACGGGTATGGCGCATTGCTCCAAGACTTTTGGCTTATAGCATTTTATGACTGTTCTAAAATAACCAAAAAAATGTACGGAACCCCACACACCGTCGACTGCGGCGACACATGGCCGATTTTTTCGAGATTTTTGTTGGGTCGTGCTCAGAGGCCGCGCGCGAATTATTAAAAAGCTAAAATAAAAACGCGGAGGGCGGCCGGCGGGAAATGTTACGCGCTGTCGCTACGTGGAATTGGCGGACATTTTGCCTTTTATTATTTATGGTTCGGTGGCCATGTTGGTTATGTTGTGCACCGAAAAATAAAACGCCAGATTATGTTCGGTGATTTTGTTTTTGTTGGTACAGACTCGATTTTTATGGGCACTATCCCGAAATTAGGTTGTTTTGTTTTTATTTTTCTGCAATTATGTATATTATATGACGATAAGTTGTTGAATAAATATACAATTATACAATCTTATAAAAAAAATTATTGTATGATAAGGTTGGCAACAGTCCACTACTGGAGTAAGTTGAATCTTAAAGAGCTATACGAATCAGTAGTTATCTATTATTTAAAACCTACCATGAATCAACTTGGTGTTCTTTAGTAATAGTTTACTAGATCACCTATTATCACCCAGCAGCTATTGTTAGATACTTACAATCAGTGAACAGTGAGTTTTGAGGTAGGTACATACTTAATCGGCTTTTGAATAACAAAGGCCATAATAAATATAAGCATCCACTAACAATCACACAGCGCCATCTAGCCCCAAGTTGAGCGTGAAGCTTGTAAACATACTTTTTTTGTAAATACATACATATTATACATAGAAAACACCCAGACCAATACAAACAGACATGTTCATGCACACAAATGTTTGTACTGCACGGGGATCGATCCCGGAACCCGCGTAATAGCCGACGTCTCAACTATTACAGTAGATCGGTCGTATACTACGACGACCTATTTGTTATTTAACTAAAACCAGTCGACCACCTAAGTCCAGTTGAAAAGCCAGCTACTACCTACTTTATACCAACAGTTCCGGATCAAATCCCGTGCAGTACAAACATTTAAGTGTTAAGTGCATAAACATTATCAATTCGAAGATATATTGGTCTATATATTATGTGTTTTATGTCGAACGTAGATACATACCTTTATTAAAGTTTAGTTAGTGTTTAGGTCCTGTACAAGCTCTTTGTTTAATTTGAGGCTAGTTAATGCTACGTTAATATTTATGAATAGGAATCTATTAATTGCCTTATTCATTAATTTAAATAAAAATTATTACAAAAATAATGTCGCACTCAAAGTATCCGCAACCTAAACATCGAAATCAACGGCGCATAAATTGTGTTAAACACAAATCCTTGAAGTGTACTCAAATTACGAACTAATAACAACACTCCATGAATCTTAAAATCACATTATTTACGATGATATCTTAAGCTAAAACAACATTATATAAAAACGCATTTAAAAACCGGTAGCGTTGAATAAAAACGCATCCAATGATACAATTCACCCCGCGATAAAATCTAACCAACCGCACGACAAAAGAATTAGTCAAAATAATACAGAAAAAAAACGTTACACAATACTTTTGAATGCTCGTGGGCGAAATTGTTACTAAAGTGTAGCAACATCTGTCTAGAGGGGAGACGTGATAATCTGAAAAATCATAAAACCTCATTTACTTGCATTGTAAAATCAACCATATCACGTCTGCTATAAGGTGCATAATAAAAAAAAACAAATCCATTCATTTATGATGTTTGAATTTGGAAGAGGTTCGAGTTAACGCCATTACTGTCAAATTGTGGGCCAATCATGGCGAAGGCGCACCGACCAATCAGGGGGGCGCGCAGTGCGTGTTCCGAATGCAAAATTCGGGGAGAACTAGAACAATTTGTTACTTTTTTGTTTGTTTGAGCCGGAACTAATTTGTGTGAGCTGTGGGTTCCGGACTATGGTAATTGTTCGCATGAGTGGAGCCAGTTGGTGAATGATTTATCATTACAAAGTTTGAGTAAATTTATAATCCCTCTTTTTATATAGGTTTTGTACAAATTGATAACATAAAGAGCCTTTGTAAGTAGTACATAATATATTATTACAATTACCTTTATTAGGTACATGTGTCCAAAACTGGTCCATAATGGGGATGCTGACTGCCAATTGTTAACTCGAAGATGTTGTAGACCATTTTGTTACCTAGAAATCAACAAATAATTCAATCGGAACGTTTTCTCTTGTTTGTGTGTCGAAATATATCAGTCTGATGATTTTCTAGGTATACATATAAAAAATTGGATTGTATGAAAACATACACCAAAATATCAAGTTTATTTTTGTCTGTCTGTTCCGGGCAATCTCTGAAACGGCTTAACCGATTTTGACGGGACTTTTATGAAATGAAGTGTTTATTCAGTTAAGGTCCTTACACTTCTGAATGTCATTGGTTCGGACGGTAGTTATCTACTGAGACGAATCCAGCCAGAAACTCAGTAGTTACTCTTTTAAAAAAAAGTGTTTTGTACAGAATCATATTATTTGTTATCAAAATAGTTATATAAAGCAATTAAATAAGAAAAAACTGAGGCTACTTTTATTTGAACAAACCTTTTTATTTTAGGAAATAAATTAATGTTGTTGTAAGCGATTTTAATAGTGCAACGTGGGAAACGGGAGACAGAATGAAACTAGTATATTCAGTGCACTCCGAATATATTCTTTACCTATATCAAATGACTTACAACTACGTTTATATACTAACTAATGTCTGTGTGAGGGAGGTTGATACTCACACTACAATAGTGAGCTGACACCCTGGATAAATACTTATACTACGTTTTACTGTGGGATAATAACTTATACTGCGAGGCACAGGTAGTCATAATATTACTGCTGATTAGGTGCACATAAGTGCATGTGCATTAGAACGTCTACATGTGTGACTTCTCTCTTCAACCTATCGCAGTCCACTGCTGGACATAGGTCTCCCGCTTTTTGGCCCAGATATCCCGGTCCTCTGCTTTCCTCATCCAGCCTCCACCGGCGACCTTTCGCAAGCGCGCCGAAGGGCGTCCAACGCTACGCTGTGTGACTTCATCATTTAATTCACGTAGATAGAGCCTCAATGCTGTTGCCTTCCAGGGAGGGTACAGGTTCAAATCCAACCTCGCACCAATGTGTTTTCGAATTTTGTAAATTACATGTACATTATCCAGAGCTCTAATGGTGAAGGAAAACATCGTGGGGAATCCTGCCACGCCTGTGAAGAGAATCAAAGGTTGTGCGTGAACAAAATGGGCACAGGACAAAAGGGATACTCATAATCCCTTCATTTGTCGAGTATGCAATTGACTGTTTAGAAAATATTATATGACCTTACCTATATAATCGCATTTTTCGCGTCTCTAGGTTCCTTTTAAGGATTCGATACTTTAAACGCCGCTGCATTTTCGGTTTTTATAAATATACCTACTTTGATATTTGGGTCTGTCTTATAAAACTAATGCAACAAGCTAGATACTTACTAACCTGTCTACCTACTAGATATTTCAGACAAGCAGCAAGTTCAATATTTAGCAAAGTCAAACATTGAAGTACCTAAATGAGACCTTCATGTTTATATAACTAAATGAAATAAAGAAATTGCATTTCGTATCGTTAATGGTTTAACTTCAAATCTTTGTGCAAAGTTTGCCATGCGTAAATCGATTCCAAAAAATCTTAATTTACACTTGACACCGGCGCGAATTCTCAGCCACACGTCGCGCAATCAGTTTCCCATCAAATTGGGAATTGCTCATTCACACTCCGCCGACTCCACTCAAAACGTCACCTCGATTCCTTGAGAAAGTGAAATGTCAAAGTCATCTGTCAAACGGAATTTGAATTTGGAACGGGGAGGGCGCGCGACGCGCGCGCAGCGTGACGTCATTCAACGTCACGCGAGCCCAGCATGGCAGCCGACGCCACGCTGGCTCCGGCGCTCTTGTAAAATCATTAGTCGACCATTACAAAAGAAGTGTCTTTTGACACATTAGTTCATGGTAAAGTGAACATTCTAGATTCTGCGTTTATGGGAAGTGGGCAAGCGACTTGTTCGCGACGTTTCCACTTGGCTTTTCACGGTTGATATGTGATATTGTGTTGATATTGGCACCCTCTTACTGCTGTGTGGGAATTTGGCCAGATTATTGTTACTGTAGAGTTAACAAAATTGTTTTATATTCAACATTTATAACTAGCACTTAACCACTCAATTATAATTAAATTAATATTTAAAGCTGCTTTATACATTGCCCGATATTCTTCTAAAGAAATTATAAAGTGGTAAGTACTAGTCTTATTTGGTTAGAAAACATAGATCAAAGAGACTTTGGCCCGTATTTTTGAACAGACTCGAGCGTTGGTCTTTACTTAAAATGAGTTAGAAAGGAACTGTTACCGTAGCCAGCAATTTTACTGCCTGTCTCACCCTTTAATCCGAAGGTAAGGTCTAAGACATTATTTAAAAAAGCAATAAGTATTGTCGCTAACTAAGCCAAGGCAATGGAGACCGCGTCTCGGCATGCGTAGGACGCCCTCCGGCCCGATGGACCGACGACCTGCGAAAGGTCGCTGGTGGAGGCTGGATGAGAAAAGCGGAGTACCGGGATATCTGGCGCAAAATGGGGGAGACCTATGTCCAGCAGTGGACTGCGATAGGTTGAATTGAAGCTAAGGCAAACAATAAAAATCTTCTTCATTAAACATACCGCATAGTTTTGGTAATGCTTACTGTAAATATTAGGTATGAATGTTTAAATTATATTTTCCTTCGCTTATATTAAAATAAAGAATAAGGTCGGTTGAAAATTAAATAATAACACCAATAATGCTGCGTTGCAGCTCTAGCGCAATGAATTATTAACAGCCCATTTAGCGCTTACCTGGACAAAGCGCTCGAAATCTCCGTTAGCTCACCTCATTCATATCTCGAGTGGCCGCCGCCGAGCGGCCCTAATTTCCTTTCATGTCAAACAATTTACGAACCTTCGATTGTGGGCAAAAAAGAAATTATATTAAAAAAAACTATTGATCGCTCGCAAGCGCGCCACTTCAGAACGTGCTTTGTCCGCCATGTTGGAAAACGTTTGACAATCGGTTACATGTTTTGAATTTTAAAAAGCTCACTGTTCTAATGATTGCATTCTTAAATTTAAAAAACACTTTAAAAATAGCGAGGTTCCGGTTCAGAAAAAGAATAGCAATTTAAAGGCTTTAACAACAGCTTGATTGAAATTAAGTTAGCCTGAGAATTTAGAATAACGGATGGTTTAGGGAAACATTTCATTAGAGGGTACAATAAAATCCTGCGTGGTGTAAGGTAGGTTTATATTTCGTTAAAATCAGCTTACAATGTCACTTTCCGTACTTAACATCTAGGCGAAGTTTTAGTTTTGACAATAAAATCATGTATGTATTGCATAATGTTTTAGTGTTAAGTGTGCTCAGTCTATGCTAGTTCGTCAAATCTGAACTATCGAGGAAATAAATTAGTCATTAGATATACCTATGTAATACATTCATTAAGTATAGTTTTGAGAGATGCAAAGAACTCCTATATTTTTCAACTCTGAATATCAACCATTACCTTTCTTATTTTTTTACCTTGAAAAGAGACAGCTGGCATTTCAAGGGCGTGTTTCTCTGTCGCATACTGCCCATGCGACGTTTGTCAGAGAATAATAACTTTATCACAACGCAATAAGGATGTTTTAGCATACAACGCAAACAGTCAAGATTAATTTAAGTGTATCAATAACATAAATATTACTATATTAACATGTGTATAAGTAATGAATTAATACATAAGTGGTTATGTAAAATCTATTTAGTCATGACCACTAAAGCACCCCACAGTAGGTACAAATTTTAAGAAATCAGATATTGCTTAAAGTGTAGCAATGTTTTATCAGATTTGTACTAAATTACAAGGCATTTATTTAGTTAAGGTATCTGTAGACTGTGACCAGCAGAGGCTCGCTAAATAATATTTATGTTTTCTAGTTAATTATAATGATTGTTGCACAAGTATGTTGTTTTTTTTTGTTTTGAGACTACCTAATTTTTATTTATTAAATATTAGTATAGTGATTCCGGCGCCCTAATCCATGAAGTCCGTTTTTCGATTCGCCGCGTTCTTGTACTCCCACTTTAGCGTTGAAGTCCCCCATAACAACATTGTAGAAGGTCGAAGTTGTGCCATGTATGGCTCTGGAGATATCCTAATACATGGCTTCAACCTCTTCGTCAGAGTGTGACGAGGTCGGCGCATATACCTGTACCACCTTCAGGGAGTACCTGTCGGTGAGTTTAAGTACAAGGTATGCTACCCGGTTCGACTACTGATTTCCACAACGTTGCTAACAAGGACTTGTGAACGAGAAAACCAACACCACCTTGGGAAACCCTATCACCTTCTCGGAAGTAGAGCAAGTGTCCGGAGTCATCGTTTCCTCCCCTCTCTTCGGACTTCAGATAACCCCAGTATGCTCCAGTTAATACGACTTAGCTCTTCTTCTGATTCGGAGAGGTGATGGTCCAGCCGCATCGTGCGCACATTGTACGTCAATGGAGAGTATATTTCTCATCTGCGCTTTGCTGACGATATCGTCATCGTTGCAGAGTCATCGGAAGAGCTTGCTGAGATGTTGAATAGCCTAAATGAATCCTCCCGACGAGTTGGGCTTGGCATGAATTTGGACAAGACGAAAGTCATGTTCTATGACCATGTCATGCCACAACCGATATGCGTCGATGCATCCTTCTCGAAGTTGTGCAAGAATACTTTACTTGGCCAAACGATCCAACTTGGCCGGCACAATTTCGAGAGGGAAGCTAGTAGGAGGATTCAGTTGGGCTGGGCGGCATTCGGCAAGTTACGTCAGTCTTCTCGTCGACGATTCCGCAATGCTTAAAGTCAAAAGTCTTTGAGCAATGCGTCCTACCCGTACTTACATACGCAGTTGAGACATGGACACTGCGGGATTAGCTCACAAGTTCAAAGCACTCAACGCGCAATGGAGCTATGCTCGGGGTCTCTCTTGGATAAAATCAGAAAGGATTTAATCCGTAAGAGAACTAAAGTTACCGACATAGCCCGCCGGATCAGTAAGTTGAAGTGGCAGTGGGCTGGTCACGTATTTCGCAGAACCGATGGCCGTTGGAGCAGACGAGTTCTGGAGTGGAGACCGCGTCTCGGCAAGCGTAGCGTAGGACGCCCTCCGGCCCGATGGACCGACGACTTGTGAAAGGTCGCTGGTGGAGGCTGGATGAGGAAAGCGGAGGACCGGGATATCTGGCGCAAAATAGGGGAGACCTATGTCCAGCAGTGGACTGCGATAGGTTGAATAGGATTAGTACAGTGACTGAAATGAATAAATTGTAGTCGACGCCAAAAACAACTTTAGCAAAATCTAGTTTTAACCCGACTACCAAAGGCGGTTCATTTTAAACAACTTATTGGAGTCATTATCTGACTTCAACCAAATTTATTGATAAAATTATACATGTGCATGGACGTATAAAGAATTCTGATGGAGTCTCACTGACAACAAAAGTGTGTCAAAATTCTACCAGCTTTTGAATGGAAAATTAAGATATTTGGCTCACATCTGTCAACAAAGCCGAGAAATACTGAAAAGACCAAGCCACGTTCGTAGTGAAATGGTGCAAAAACCGATGTGATCAAAAGGAAATCACTTGTCGTAGTTAAATGAACAATTCGATTACATTTTGTGGTCTAACATTACAATTAATATAATTAAAGATTAGACAAAATTTGTCAAAATGATAGAATCAGCAGCTGTCATTTCGGGGTCACATTTTATATATTAGTGACACTCTGTCCGTTTTTCATTTTTCGTCCATGTACACTTAATAATGCATAGTAATGAGAGACTGCTAAAAAAGTCCAATACCTGCACCAAGGGTAGTGCATTTAACTATCTAAAATAAGCATCAAACTAGGAAATGAGGCGCACCACATACTTAGATCTCCAGCAGGCAAACAATATATTCTGCACACATTATACACGCATTATTGCTCTATTCCAAAATACACCTAAAGTCAAATAAGAATCCTATAAAAATCAAATACTATAATGTCTTCATAAATCTACCTAATTTACCAGATATTCCTCGCTTATGAATCCTTAAGGCCGCTATTTGTACTTTTATCTCTCAATAAAACGAAGAAATAAAAAACATCTGGTAACGATAACCATTAACTGATATTAATACCAATACACGAACCGATTACTATAAATATATTGTATGTACAGAGTTAAAAAGCTTAGTGTATACTAGAGCTTTGCATAGGTATATTTGTTAACATAAATTGCAGGTAGGCACGACGATGGACCAGGAAATTGGACCATGTGCCACTACGTACCAATTACCTGGTTAATGGTTCATATTACCTATAACATTGTCAAGAAACTAGTGCAGTAATTAAATGAAATCGGTTAGCCAATCGGAACAGGTGAATTGTACAATTTCACAAAAAAAATATAGAACATTTTCCCCTTGTATATATATGCGGAAATTTAAATATAGTGTGTACCATTAACAATCATTTATCATAACCAATCATTCTATTCAACTGGAGTATTATAATACGCATACTTAAATCTGACATTGTTCACTTAAATAATTGACTTCTTTCAAACGAACTCATCTTAGATAATAAACTATCTAGATTCACACTCACGAAAACGTCAACCAAAAAATATCTGAGCCTCTGAGCCTCATGCATGACACATACGTATAGTTATTGAAACACTTTTAACAAAAAATTACTCATTTAAATTTTCACCTTAACGCATCAGTGAAAGGGTACAAAATCAAAAAAAGCACGAGCACATTACTATGTCATTATGACACATGATGGGCGACGTGATTATGAATGAAAATTCTGCCCAAACGATGTGATGGGCAGAATTTTGGTGCGGACACTTTTTGTGTGAGATTGTGCATCTAGCCAGTTTTTTGTTTATCTTAAATTTGAGTACTATATTTACATACATGTTACATTTCTTTATTACCATTTTTGTATATTTAAAGCGACCATATACTATGACATATTAATAAAGCCTATTAAAGGGTGGTATAATCAATTCAATTATTAATAAAAGCATAAAAAATTGCACACATGTAAAATATCCCCAAATTAAACAAATTTGTGTATTTTGAAACATATTTGTGTACTGACTGTTTGTCTTCTCAACAAACTATTGTTATAACTTAAAATATGAAATCAAAAATATAAATAAAACTTACGTGTTGACAGTATCATTATTTCCATTAAATTTTAATGATATTTGAAATGAGTTTATCTAATTTAAATAGTCGATGACGAAGGTATGAAAAGCTTCATCCAAATATTAGTACCCACTGTTCTCTGATAAGAAAGGTACTTATTTAATATTGCTTTATGTCCAACTACGTTATCTTTGTGTGTACCATACCTACTTACTATTTAATTAATTGTTATTTAAATTTATCTACCACTTCCATGACAGTGAAAAAATTAAATTCTAAAATTGTGGGGCCAAACAATCAATATTCGATTGACATTTAATCATTAACATGAATTATAAAAATATTACATACATTTCAATTATTTTTCTAGGGAACATTCCATATTTGCTGAAACTCGATTATTTCTGTAAAATAACGACACTGTGACATCAACGCCACGTGCCACCTTGGTTGCTCTGATACCTCCTGTTGCCACCGGACTGCGCCCCCTGGCCCCCTTGGTTCCCATGCCGAGAGTTGTAGCCGGAACCCGACTGGTTGCCCTGTGACCTTTGGTCTTGGTTGCCGTACCTACTCTGCTGGTAGCCCTGCTGGTTGCCGTACCTGCCCTGGTTGTACCCTTGACTGTGGCCACGGCTGTTCTGGGGGCCGAAGCGGTCCGAGCCTTGCGCGCCGTAGCCCGATCGGCTGTGACCTTGCCCCTGGTTGTAGCTCTGGCCTTGGTTGTAGCCCTGACTCTGGTTGTAGCCTTGACTCTGGTTGTAGCCCTGGCTTTGGTTGTAGCCTTGACTTTGTACGTATCCACCGCGGCGAGGGCCGAACGGTTGTTGTTCATCTGCAACAAACACACGCATGTGAATTAATTTTATTTAGCAGCATCTATATCAGATGTTAAATGGTGAAATTAAGATACTTTTGACGGGAGTAACTACACAAGTGATCTTAAAATAGGTATACCTGTGTATCTATGCACAATGTGCAAACACAGAACAGACAGACATAATGACGTCAAGCTATTAGCAGGATAGTTCGATTATCAAAACAACATGAAATCTCCAGCAGTAAAATAGGTTGAAGAGAGAGCATTACTTCATAATTATTTAACCCTATGACCGCTAATGACGCCTTAAGGCGCCAGACAATAGATTTTCTATGTGTCTGGATTCCCGGCGTTCAATGGGTTATGTAGAAACTATGGCTGCATTTAAGAAAAGTAGTAAAATATTAACGTGGACTCGTAGAATCGGTGACACTGAATGTGTCCACAAACACAACAGATGAAACGTCTGCCCGTTAGCCTACCTAAGAAATGCAATAAAAAAACAGCCGTTAAACAATACACGTGTGTCAAGTGGCACAGTAAAAAATACGTCAAAACCACAAAAGCCACAGTCAAATGCCGACAATCCAGAGCATTCCCCGTCACGCTGAACACATGTGTTGAATACCATTTCTTTGCGTTCAGGATCAAAGGACGCTGGGGGCTTAAGTTGAAAACTCAATACTGGATGTAAATACTTATGGCATTGTTCGGTGCGGCATTAATGCGTGGAGTATCGATGGCTGGTGCCTGGAATCCTTTTAGGGATGAACTTTGATGTAGAAACGGCTAAGCGGCTTTACAGCTCAAAACCGAGGATTATTGCCGAGGATGATGTTGAATTGGATGTGGCATTTTATTATGTATAGTGTACATTCAATAGTAATATTTTTTTAAGTGAATCACAAGTTAAAATAACGTGTGCGCGGTTGTTAAAACACTATAGTAATTTTGATTTTAATAGGGGTTGTCAGAGGAGACTCAGGCAATTTTTTATGGACTTTTCTCTGTTAGCCAACGGACAAACAAAACAAAAAGCCACAGCTTCACCGGATAGCGGCGAGCGCAGATGGCTTTAAGGCTTTAACATTTATGCAACGACCCTAAGGGCGTCTCAAAACTTAGTTTTAGAGCTTTGCAGGGTTGGATAAACTTCTATATATTTAGAGGAATGCAACCCGGTACGTGCCGTTAACACGAATATGGATGTAAAAATTGGTGGACACGTTCGCCTGTGTTCTTTCGCTGAGTGATTTATGTTAACGGAGCCCAAGTTCCCCTTCATTTGTTTTCCCTCGTTGCTCCTTCGGAGTTGAGTGTTCATGGGTGACGGTATCCCTAACCATAAGGTGGGCCATATGCTCGACCTACCTATACAAACCCCTGGATCTAACCCCCTGAATTTGTCACCTCCATACGCGCACCGTTCGCGGCCAGGTTAAAAGCGTCCCCCGCGACCCTTGGCGACATTAGAGGCGCACAAAGCGAACGATTAAACACTCGGCGCTCACACGCCGCGGCTCGAGTGTCGCAATCCGCGAGTCCACGCTCAATGGATTGCTCTGGGCGGTATGGTTCCTCGTGCTTACATCTTTCAGTATCAAATCTTATAAAAAATAATATTTTCTTCATTAAATAGATAAATTATAGGTCCATAAAGAACATTTATGAACGTCAAATTATAATCTAATACTGGTTCGGAGCGTTGTTGTCTACTGAGAAGAATCCATTAAGAATCTCAGTAGTTAACTCTTCAAAAAGTTGGTAGTAGTTAATGATACTGTTCTGTTTCATCATCATCAGCTCATTAGACGTACCCACCGAGGGGCACGAGCCTACCCGTATAGGGTGATTAGGCCTTAGTCGTCCACGCGGGCCCAGTGCGTGTTGGACGACTTCACACACAACCTTCGAGTACACACAACCTTCGAGTCTGTTCCTGTTCTGTTTAAAACACAGCATTTAAATTTGAATATTGAGCCAAATCCAGAAATATACCTAGTAAGTATATATAGGAATAGGTATCATAACCTATTGTTTTATAGTAACGTTCAAATGCCAATAAAATTAATCAATATTCATACAAAATTTTACTTAGAAACCTAGGTAACATTTTTCAATACGTTCTTCACTTTTATGGCTAACCCTTCAACTGCCACAGAGGGATATATCCAACAGACACAATTCATTTCCTGTTGACTGGAATCCAGGCAGTTCAAACGCTATTTCCTTATTCAGATCACTAGTTAAATTCCACTCTGAACATATATTAATCAGCAACAACCGAATTGCCATCTCAGTATTGCCACTACACACCTTCCGTATGAATTATGTAATAATCGCTGCAAGCCAATTTGCAATACAAAGAGCGTCCCATATACCGGCATATTACAATCAAACGGGTACATAACGCATAGCCATGTCTACGGCACGCGCTCCTGCAGTATTAATAATTACGCGCTCGCGTCGAGTGCGTAACGAGCCGTCGCCATTACGTCACATTGTTAGCTGACAGTTGGCGCCCAACGTGGTGCTCAACATATTTCCCGTGGAGGCGAAATTATCACGGTTTAGTATGCCGTTTGGTTACTCCTTTGCGTTTTGTGTACGCACTGAGACGGTGGATTATTTATTATTTGTACCGGTGCCGGAGGTTATTATAAATCTGGCGCCCAACGGGGTGTTTGTATTTTTATGAATAATAAACGCTCTGAGGCTTCAAGATTTCAAATCATGTATTTAAGGAACCGTTGCCAGTTGCAACTGACGAGAGCGAATGACGTGTGCTGCCTATAGTGGAGCTTTTAATAAGCTCCAGGTAACTTAAAACAGGCTTTGTATTTTCACTGCCCATTTCACACTTCAACCCAAATAACATATTTTTAGGAAGAAATAGGGGAGATAGCCTTTCCTCAGATAAATAATACTTCTCCTCTGAACTGGTTACAACTATCGTTCCGTAACGTTATTTTGCATTACCCTTTCGGCTAGGTGTTCGTCGCCACGGGCCCCGCCCCCTCGTCCCATAATTTCGGCCCGCCATTGCTCCTATTTGCGAGGCTTTCGCCGCGTGAATGTGTCGCGCCGGTGCCCATTAGATGCCTATTATGTCTGCCGTGGTTAGCCCTCGCGACATGTAGTTTTGTACATTTTTCACATCTGCCACATTCAAAAATGAATAGAGACGCGAGCCGCGCAAAGTGCCGAAAAGCGGGTGTTATTTCATAAAAATTCAACGTGCTCTAGCGGTGAATGGAACGAGAGCCACGGGATGCGAGCGTTGTTAAATTTTATGTTATTAAAATGTAGTAGGTATGGGGATTTTTCAGTGGTGAAATGTAATTATTTGGTAGTAATGATGAGAGTTCTTGGCTAATTGGTGTGGACTGTTGATCTGGCGGGTGCAGGTTTAAATTACACCACGTACCAATGTGCTTCGAATTTTCGAAATTATATGTACGTTATGCGCGATACTCTTACGGTGAAGCAAAACATCGTGCGAAGACGTTCAAAGGTTATGCGTGAAGTCGGTCAATCCGAACTGGGTCTGCGTGGTCTACTAAGGCCTATATACCCTATACGGCTAGCGCTATCCGTGATACGGGGGGTGACGATTCGAATCCAACAGAACGAACCTGGAACCCTTGGTGTAGTAGCCGACATCTCGACCTTTACACTAAATGGGTTCATCTGAATCGTTGTCATACGAGAAGAAAGATTCCGTACTTCGGCAGGCATTTTAAATAATTGTTAACCAATCTTCATTATGGGGAACGGTCCAAATTCATCATAGCCATGTGGAAAAACATCCCTGAATTGCAACGTTATAGGCTGATTAATTCGTATTTGGGTTGCTTACTTAAGGGTTAATCATCATCAGCTCATATAATCCCACCGAGGGGCACGAGCCTACCCGTAAAGGGTTAATAGGCCTTAGTCGTCTTCACGGGCCCAGTGCGGATTGGCTGACTACACACAACAACCTTTGAATTTCTTCGTAGGCGTGCGTAGGTTTCCTCTCGATGTTTTCCTTCGCCGCTCAAGGGTTATTAGGTGTAATTTTTTTATGCTAGTTTGCACATCTGTCTTATTATGACGATGCAGTAACGACTCTCACATTACATCAAAGCATCAAATCCATGCCTTCCTTATTTGAAACAGAGTTTCTTTTTTCATCCTTAAAAAATATCAAGTTGTTTTCGCTCTCCGAAAAATAAAATATCACGAAATATCTTGACATAATTAACTAATTGTACATTCTGTCTTTCGCGTATCTTTCCCCTGGCCCTCGGGAGCCCGCAGTCTGCGGCGCGACTTTTCCGCCAGTTTCGGGCCCTTGAGCACGCGCCATCTCTAATTATTACGGGATCGCGGCGTCCGACGCGTCGAGTGGCCCGCCCTCGAGCTGGCTCGCGGGACCGACACAAGGTGACGGCTTTGTGCTGCGTCGCCATTTCAAGGTTCTATGTGGCTTGCAAATAACAAATGACTTGTTTTTGCTGTCGGCAGAAGGCCTTGACAGCTTCACCGATGGCGAACGCAGATAATCTAGCTGTCAAAAAAGCAAAAAATGCATCGCTTTGCATCGACTGTCTAAAGACATCCAACTGCGTATAACATAAGAAAAATAATCCCATAAATTAATTTCGTAGCTTCTACTCTTCTCTTCAACCTATTGCAGTCCACTGCTGGACAGAGGTCTCCCCCATTTTGCGCCAGACATCACGGTCCTCCGCTTTTCTCATCCAGCTTCCACCAGCGACCTTTCGCAAGTCGTCGGTCCATCGGGCGGGGGCGTCCTACGCTACGCTTGCCAAGATGCGGTCTCCACTCCAGAACTCGTCTGCCAACGGCCATCAGTTCTGCGACATACGTGACCAGCCCACTGCCACTTCAACTTGCTGATCCGGCGGGCTATGTCGGTAACTTTAGTTCTCTTACGGATGAAATCATTCCTGATCTTATCCCTAAGAGAGACTCGCATAGCTCGCTCCATTGCGCGTTGAGTGACTTTGAACTTATGAACCAATCCCGCAGTCAGTGTCCATGTCTCAGCTGCGTATTTTGTATTCCAGCTTTACTATGAAAACTAAATATTATAGCGGAAGCTTTGATCAAAAGAATGTTGCAGAACCTCAGAACATTGTTCGCTCTTCAGCAGAATGAGTAATCATAATTGTAGTTCTGATTACTGAGAAAAGTATATATAGAAGTCAAAACTATCAATAGGTTTTTTTTTTCAACTATAAGTAGACATTAGACCGCTATCTCAGCTGATAGTAAGTAATGATGCGGCCGAGGATGTATCATGCCTGTGTAGAAACAGCCTATTCACTCTTGCCTTGAAGACGACGAGGTTGTAATGATCGGGGAACACATGAGGAGGCAATTAAACCACTAACGATCTTTGCAAATTAAACAACTGATTAACACAATCAAAGCCTATAAAATACCACTACAGGGCACAGGCCTACCACACACCGGTATTCTCTATCACACAGTACCTTTCCAATCTAAGCCCAAGTGCCAGCATTTGTTATCCGCGCAAACGCCAATCAAAAAATCAAATAGGCATATTCAATTAAAAAAATCCCCGCAGTTCGGGGGCGGACATAATAGGCACGTGTCGCCCCCTGGCGGATCAACAAACTAACTACGTCTCGCTTGACAGATTTAAAACTCTAACCCATTGGCATAAGACCTGTAAAACATGTGATAGTACTGCTAAATACAAATTAATTGGAACTCAACTCAAAGTGAAAGGAGAAGTCAAAAAAGTTGATATTCGCGATTGAAACGACAATAGGGATGAAGACAATTTTTTTTTCTGTTATTATATCGATGGACCGCATAATAATAGAAACATCGGTAAAAAAAATTACTCAGTTAACATTAAAACTCACAGGGATTTTCCAATTCTAAAAGCACATTAATGGACTTTCCCAAAAACGCTTCATACAAATGGCTACCTAGTTATGACGTCACGCATCAGTAATTAGTATGCATAGTTTGTGAATTTTGTACTACAACTATATTAAATGTTGCGTTTACTAAAACGGTTTCATAGCAAAAGTTGCTTTAAATTGTATGTGTTATCCTTTTTTTAGCAGTGGACATAATTGGGCTGTAATGATGATGATGATGATGATGATCCTTTTGTTAACAAATTTTTGACAATTAATGTACTTTAAAAATGGACTTGCCCATCTAACTTTGAAGACTAATAAAATTCATAATACATGAGTTTTCGAGCTGAGAGTAAGCACATCGTTATATTTAACCAAGATTTGTAATAATATGAAATAGTTCTTACGATTTCAGGACCCAGTCATCATGCCTATTGCTGAGAATTGGTTTTAGTTGTATGGGAAATATAATTAACGGTTTCCTAAAATATAAGTTATAAAATTAAAGTACAACAAAATATAGTTTTGAATATGCATCAGAATCGATTGGGGAAGGCCCTTGTCCCAGCATTGGACGTTGAAACTCTGTAGTAAAATAAGTATTTAAAATATCTTCATATAAAAAAGCGAATTCTTTCAAATAAAAACGTAACACCAACATTTTGCAAAAAAATCCTAAAATATTTTCGTAAGTACTTTAAAGATTAAGGGATATCCTTATCGGATTATAATAAAAAGTAAATAAAATACGCATTAGCACACCTCCTCAGCCACCTGGTTAAAGGTTAGAGAAAAAAGGATCGATAAAAAAGCTCCGACATTGTATCCGTAATCCTCTCCGGCCGGATAATAGGAAGCACTTCAGCCGATCGACCGGTTATTTAGAAAAAAATCCCCCCATTGTGTTGGCAACCCTCGATAATTATTATTTTCGTAGTTGGCGACACTGGGTCGGACAATAGACTCCCTTCGCACTTCCTGTTTGCTTTCGCGCGCTATTACACGTCAATGCCTTGCGGGGCGATAGGCCAATTTGAATTTCGAATTTGTAATAATGGTGTTCCTTTCACAGACTTCTATTGGCTTTAATTTTGTTTTTCTTGGCTCAAATGTACGTCGACGGTATAATACCAGTGTTTATCTATTTTATTACCTGCGAGCGCTCCTCTTTGTCAAAATAATCTTTTAAATAGGGGTTAAACAATGGCCTATAGACCGGTCACTTTAGTTGATGCAATGGTATTTACTACTCCTACGACCAAATGAAGGAATTTCCTGCTATTTAAAGGATTACAATTTTATTGTATTAGCTTAAATCAATAGCAATGTGTTAATACAGTTACATCTACAATTGAAGCTGTCATTGTCAAGTAAAAGACCGTGGGGGAGTGAACGGAAAGTGACTGTAGGAAATGCTCGAGGCATATTACTTCCCTTGTACAACAACACGATTCACAGCAACAGTAACAATGTATTAAGGCGCACTTTCGTATTACATCTTTTATGTCATAGCACTTTAAATATAAGTACGTAACGTGTAGCTACGTATATACACGGATAACCTAGGAAAATTTTTACCACTTTGCTCCTTGAAGTCTTTCAACATAGTCTTTGCCGTGAGATATCTAGACGTTTTTATAATCTCATGCATATAAGGGTGTTTACCCATTTAAAGAGCCCATGTTTTTAGTGGAAATTCATTACACTTTGTCGGACGTGACAGAAAATGTCGACATATTTTACGTAGCGTGGAACATTAAAATTGTATAATGATTTTAGTGATTTTTAGCCAATACACTGCTTCCGATCGGATTATTGAGGTTTTTAGTGAAATTACTAGTAAATAAGTAACTACATGAACGTGAATGATGTAAGAGTTATTTATAGACCAAAACTAAGTGAACAACTCTTTTGGAATATTTACCAATGGCAAATGTTATTTTAATAAAAAAACAAAAAAGCTATTTTAAAATTAGAATAACTCACTACATTCTTCACAATATGAATATCCCAACTACCACACAGAGAACTCAGTGACACTGAGTTTCCGGTGTCAGTACTGCCAGTACCAACACACAATACAGTGCTGCCACCATAGAAAAAAAATCACGAAAATAATTCCATCGAGTGTAGTGCCGCATCAATAAATTAACGGGCGAGCGCGAGACAAAGCGCGGAGGTGCGCCGCGTCCGATTGATTGGCACTAACGACCTGCGACTCGACGGGGGCTTTTGTTAACACCACTCTACATTGCAGAAAACGGCAACCAGATTTATGTATATGAACATCGTAGATATAGCACGTTTTAATAGCTTTCTTAATTTAAAGAAATAAAGAAGACTTTTCTATCTTATTTTCAAGAACTGTGTTTTTATCAGTTTTTAGGTATTAATTAAGTGAACAATGCTTTTTAGTACATGAGATTTGAGTTGCAATATTAATAATAATAAAAAACGTTTATTGACATAAAAAAGTTAACAAATTAGGAGAAAATCCCCTGTCTTCTGTGTATATTAATTTGAGGCGTCACAATAAATTATTTTATGTTTTACCAAATGGAGAAAATATGTGACAAACTTGTTTTGTACTATGGTTACGATTTCGTCACTGAGTATTTAGTTTTAAGATAAAGCTGCTCGCTTTTAATTTTAGCTTTATGTCACAATTTTCGCATAAACCGAATATATTAAATAGTGACTATTGAGGTTTTTGCTAAATTCAGTCCGAACCAGTGGTAAATTATAATTCGTCAATTTATGACTATAAAAATAATTAGAATAGTTAAGAAAGACTTATTGGATTGCACGAAGTATTTATCATGATTATATATTTCTTTTTTTATCATAAAAAAATTACTACTGGTTAATAATCAACTAAATATTGCAGTACTAATTAATATTCGATTAATAACCGATCCGGCCCGTAGGACCATCCGGCTCGAAGGACCAATAGGTCACGTGTCCAATTATAGAACGGCGCGCCCACGACTTGGATTACATTTTAATATCAACGTTTTGTTCCGAACGTCTATTGCCCGCTGTTCGCTCTCGTTTGACGTCACTGACTTGTACAAACAGCGGGTAGTTATTGTTATTCAAATCGTTTGTTTATTAAAGACTACGGTAATTACCGCCAGTCAGTCGACAGGTTGCTTAGTCTCTAACAACAGGGAACAACTTATTTGAGATAGTTAAGGTACTAACTTTAGCGTTACTAAATGTAAGTTTAAAGAAATAATTATGTTAGAATTGTAAGAAAGCCATTGGAACGATGTGACGGACATCTAGTGTAATGGTTGAGACGTCGGCTCATACACTAAGGGTTCGGATTCGATCCACGGGCAGTACAAACATTTGTCTGCATAAACATGTTTACAAAAAAAGTATATAAGTATGTTTATCCGTTGTTTAGTAATCATATTAGAGGCTAATGCTTAGTTTTGGGATAGATGGCGCTGTGTGAATGTCTATGAATATTTATTTATTAATATTGTAAATTTCTGAACGCAGTTTAGTCTATAACTAAAATATTCAATACATTCAATCTACATTGCTAGTAAAAATAATATACCTCATTTTGAATAAACTCATTTTATATTGCATAAATGTGATTTATTTTTACGATAGGTAAGTAACTTTGCAGTTACTATTGGTACGGCGAGAATTAAACTTCGAGAAGAATCAGACTTGGAGCGCCATCTATTGAATTGCTTACGAGCTAACAATGGCGCCATCTAGATATTTGCAATTGAACTTTTACAACTACTTCTTTCGTTCGTTCGTTCGTCTTTATCGCACTCGACGCGAACATTTCCAAGACATCCAACATACCATAAAATGACAAATGAAGGACTACTAATTTTCGACTCAAAATCTAAGTGTTTATTCAGTTTAAGTTCTTATAGAACACTTATAAATGTCAAATGAAGCTACCACTGGTTCGGACGGTAGTTTTCTACTGAGAAAAATCCATCAAGAAACACAGTAATTACTCTTTGAAAAACAAATTTGTGCTATCAAAATGATTATGTAAAGCATATCATATTATAAATTTTTAATACATAAAGTTATTGGTAAAAATATGTACCAAATTATTAAGACACCATTAAAAATATCAAAATTTTTCGTTGAAAAATTTTAACGCCACTATCCTAATCCTAACAGTAAAAAAAAATTGTTACTAACAAATAATGGATCGTAGCTATTTGAAATAAATAAAGAGTGTACACTCACTGTAGTTCCTCTGAGCGGAGTGCGGCGGTGGCACGTTGGAGTAGGAGCGGTCCCGCGGCAGGTGGTGTCCGAGCATGCGGCGTCCGGCTTGCTCGAGACTGGCCACCGTGTGCGACCGGACCATGCCTGCACCATACATACATCATCAGCTCATTAAACGTCCCCACCGAGGGGCACGAGCCTACCCGTATACGGTGATTAGGCCTTAGTCGTCCACGCGGGCCCAGTGCGGGTTGGACGACACGCACAACCTTTGAATCTCTTCGCAGGCGTGCGTAGGTTTCCTCACGATGTTTTCCTTCACCGTAAGAGCGTCGGATAACGTACATATATTTTTCGAAAATTCTAAAACACATTGGTACTTGTCGGGATTCGAATCTCAGCCTTCCCGGTAGGAGGGCGACAGTCCACACCATTGAGCCACCGACGCTCATACATATATAACATTAATACATAATAATGTTTTTTTTTAAATGATACATTTATATTACAATACCTTAGTGTCTCAAGAAGCTCCTTGACCAGTGGAATAAATATAACGTGCTCAACGTGCCATGAACAGGCCTATGTTAGGTGTTTTCCTATGCGATAAGATCCGGAACACGGATATCCGTAGGAGAACTAAAGTGACCGACATAGCCCATAGGATGTAGCAAGTTGAAGTGGCAGTGGGCTGGGCACATAGTGCGTAGAACCGATGGCCGATGGGTCGGAAAGGTTCTCACGTGTCGTCTACGTAATGAGAAACGAAGCATAGGCTGACCCCTAACCAGATGGACTGGTGATCTAGTGATGGTGGCGGGTAGCAGATGGATGTCTACTAGGGATCGGTCCGCGTGGAAATCACTAGGGGAGGCTTTCGTTCAGCAGTGGACATTTTAGGCTGTAATGATGACGATTGTGATATAGTAGTTACAGGTACTATTCTTAAATTCCACCACCACTGCACCTGTCATGGTCAGGCGTATCACTTACCACGTGGTGAGCGCACTGACTGTCTTATTTACTATATAACATAAACAAAAAATAAGTCCTTGTGAACTAAATGATACAATTCATAAGTTGATAAATATCCACTCTTCTTCGCAACAGACCAAAACACCGAAGCGCTTTTTTCTAAGTATCAAAATTCATTATTGTGCTTTACTTTGATATTTTAAATGTATTTTTTGTATTCTTTTTCACGTTCATAAGTGAATTTTGTAAGCCTAATCTGAATAAATGAATTTTGACTTTGTCTTTGAGCACTGACCAATCTGCGGGCGCCAGTTCCTGTTCTCCTGGTGGGATAGGTCCCCGGGTTTGAGTACCCGGGGGGCGTCCCTCGCTGCCTTGAGCCTGCGCGCCGGGAACACGAAGTCGTCCGGGTACTGCGGGTCCACGAACCGCACGCACATCGCCACGTTGCCCAGCACTGGGGGTAGACCGATCACCGGCGACGCTAGCTGCCTGCATGTCAAACATATCATCACATAACCTTTGATTATATTAAATAATAAATATCCACTGACATTCACACAGCGCCATCTAGCCCCAAGTTAGGCGTGAAGCCTGTATTATGGGTACTTAGCAACGGATAAACGTACTTATATACATATGTTTTTGTAAAATACATACATATTATACATATAAATCACCCAGACCATTACAGACATGTTCATGCACACAAATGTTTGTACTGCCCGGGGATCGCACCCGGAACCCTTGGTGTAGCAGCCGACGTCTCAAATTGGGGCTAAATCAAGCAATGTCGGTAGATATTTATTTATCAGTGAATATTTTTTTCTGACTACTGCTGTTAGCCGCAGATGGTCTTTACAATTTCAACGGATAAATGATTACTATTATTAGAGTATAAGTTCAAAATATCATGTAAAAGACGTTGATTTTTTTAAAATTTCTATACAAATTACGACTCCTTATTTGGACCTTTGTAGATTTTTAGAATTTTAGAAAATCCTATGTTTTTGCACGTCTACAATATAAAAAAAGGCTTCTATAATGCCATGGTAATGTAATTGATAATTTCTGATTTCGTTTTTTGTTTCTTAATAAATGATTTTTTATGGGAGCAACTTACCTGAAATAATAATTATTATAAAATTTTCGTAGCCCCATTTTGTAGTTTCAATTCCACGTCAATGGTAACGCAAAAACGGCCTTCTTATTACGTGCAAATAGTACGAGTATCAACGATATCCTCACCCGCCATTAATAACATTGTCAGCGCTCAGCATGACGTCACCGCGGACCCCGTCCGCCCGGTACGGGTACCGCGTGCCCGCCTCCACCTGGGCACGGAGCTCCGGGCCCGCGCCCTCCAGCAGCCCGCGGAGGTACTCGTAACTGGAGTTACCCGGGCCCACGTACAGCCGGTCGTGGCCGCGGATGTTGCGCTGTTCTGTACATACACAATAAATACATATAAATAATAAATAAATACATATCCACTGACATTCACACAGCGCCATCTAGCCCCAAGATAAGCGTGAAGCCTGTAGTTATTTTTTTTTGTAAATACATACATATTATACATAGAAAACACCCAGACCATTACAAACAGACATGTTCATGCACACAAATGTTTGTACTGCCCGGGGATCGAACCCGGAACCCTTGGTTTCCACTGACATTGTTTGGACTAGTACTGAACTTAAGGCTCCTTGAAACAGAATAAATAAAAACTCGTCACTTACGTTATTTGTACTATGTAATTATAATAAAATTACACGAATTATATGAAAAGAACTTAAAATTAATATTTCACAATAATAAAAACGTTCCTTTGGCCTGATAATGATCTTATTTTTCCTTTCTCGTTTTTATTAGTGTCTATAAATTATTTTCTGTCAGTACGAATTTATGAACTATGAAGTTTGAACACACAGCGCCATCTAGCCCCAAGTTAAGCGTGAAGCCTGTAGTATGGGTACTCAACAACGGATAAATATACTTATCTACTTTTTTGTAAATACATACATATTATACATAGAAACACCCAGACCAATACAAACAGGCATGTTCATGCACACAAATGTGTGTACTGCCCGGGGATCGAACCCAGAACCCTTGGTGTAGTAGCCGAAGTCTCAACTATTACACCAAATGGTTCGTCAAAGATTCCTAAGAAATGTCATATCATGTGACGAGAAGTGAGCACATAATTCAGTCAGCCATAACATATACTTACTCTCAGCCTGCGTCAGATCCTTGTAATAGGGCTCCAGGCCTTTGAACAGCCTCGTCTCGTCGACGAACGGCAGCAACGCAACGCCCTGCCACGCGAACTTCTTGCCGTTCAAATCTATCTTGAAGTCCGTGGGATAGAAGTCGATGATTGGTGAAAACTGAGGAAAAAATTGAGAACTTAATCCATATTCTGTACTGTTATGGTTTGGCTAGGTAGACTTGCGGTAGGTACCATCGTATAACCAGATATGGTCCCGTGAAATAGTAGTGTTTTGGCGCAAGACCGTGTTGACAGAACTTAGTGACTACATACTGTTATGAATTTCCTTCAACTCGGCATCTGTCATGGTCAGGCGTATCACTTACCATCGGGTGAGCTAACTGACCGTCCCATTTACTTAATGACATAAAAAAGGTATAAGGTTTCCGTAAGGTTTCGGCAGATAACAATAAAATTACTTTCACCACGCCTAGTGTCGCGGAAAGAGAATGACAATCCAACAAAAAAACTGGCAACAGCGAACTCTCAATACACATAACCAAGCCAAACGTGGAGACTATGGCAACCCCAGTGATGTCACTATTCCAAGAAAAAGGAGAACTGGAAAAGTGTGGAAGTCATGCTTCGGCTCGACGGCCCATTATTAAGCCCGTTAGACGTAAAAACGTTTTAACGTAACGTCGACGAGTACAGGAGCCTTTCCCCCCCTTCCTTATAAAAAGTTCTCCTCCAAATAGTGTCCGACCGAAGGTCTATTTTCGGCCGAAGCCGAAGCCGATTAATCGGCAATCGCCACAATCTTCGGCAGAAGCCGAAGGTTTATAAGCTCTTAGTAATTTTGTTCAATATTGTCTACAAGCTACAATTAATGTTATAGATTATTTCAAAACTTCAATATATTGACTGTCTCATATGGAAGTGGGTTCAAAGATGATAAAAAAAGTTTGTGATTTATTCGTAAAAAAATAATCATTTATTTATTAAGTTATTTATAAATCACAATCAGACCAATCAATCAGTCTTTGTTTACTCGACAAAGCCGAAACTAGACTAATAAATAAAATGAACAAACACCAATTTCTTAATAAATAATTAAATGTTGGTCAATTAAATGCTGTCTCTCAGTCTTTCGTAACAGTTCGTTCAATCCCGACGGTTGCTCGGATCTTCGGCGAAACCTTCGGCTTCGGCCGGGTTTTGGGCCGAAGCCGAAGGTTTCGCCTTTTGGCCGAAGGTGGCCGAAGCCGAAGCCGAAGCCGAAGCTTCGGTCGGACACTACCTCCAAAGTAACGAAGTATCCAACTGTCCATGGGTAGCAGAATCACTCACGACATAAGAAGGTTCCAAATCGAACTAAAATAGCTCAAAAACTAGACGGCATAAGATTCAATATAGCATACCGGATCACTCATCAGGGTGGCCCAGGGCTTGGGCACGTGCTGCGAACTCGCCGCCGGGAACACACCCATCAGCTGCTCCAGGGGGCGGAACTGTACAACAAATGAAAAGTCAAATATATTTAATTTTGGCTTACTATAAGCACTTATGAAAGTCGAAACACACAATAAAACATTTCGATTACTAAAGCAAGCTAAAAGAATTTATTAAAAAAAGCGCTTCTAAACATGCTAGATGTTGAGATGGAATAGGCATGATGACTGGGTCCTGGAATCGTAAGAACTATTTTATATTATTACAAATCTGGGTTAAATATAACGATGTGCTTACTCTCAGCTCGAAAACTCATGTTTTATGAATTTTATTAGTCTTCAAAGATTGGTGGGCAAGTCCATTTTTAAAGTACATTAATTGTCAAAAAATTGTAAAAAAAAGGATAACACATATAACTTAAAGCAACTTTTGCTATTATACCACTTGAATAAACGCAACATTTAATATAGTTGTAGTACAAAATTCACAAACTATGCATACGAATTACTGAGGCGTGACGTCATAACTAGGTAGCCATTTGTATGAAGCGTTTTTGGGAAAGTCCATTATTGTGTTTTTAGAATTGAAAAATCTCTGTGAGTTTTAATGTTAACGGAGTAATTTTTTTACCAATGTTCCTATTATAATGCGGTCCATGGATATAATAGCAGAAAAAAATGTCATCATCCCTATTACCAAAAAAACACTCAACAGTAAAAACCTTCGTTCCACTATGAAACGTTTTGTAGAATATCTTATTATTTCTTATTTAGATATATATTTTTTATAATCATCAGCATCCTGTCGGGGTAGAGGCTTTGCCCGCATAGTTTTTTTATGTTATAAGTGTACAGGCCGGTCTGGACGCTCACCTGATGGTAAGTGATACACCAGACCATCACAGAGCGGCATTAAAGGAGACCAACAACTGATACACAGTTATTATCCCCATCAATGCCGCAGTCCCTTCACCCGAGACACCAGATGTTAGATCTCTTATACCCGGTAATTTCACTAGCTACAGTGCCCTCATCCCGAAACACAAAAGTTACCGACATAGCTCGCCGGATCAGCAAGTTGAAGTTGCGGTCATGTATGTCGCAGAACCGATAGCCGTTGGAGCAGACGAGTTCTGGTGTGGAGACCGCGTCTCGGCAAGCGTGGCGAAGGACGTCCTCCGGCCCGGCTGGATGAGGAAAGCGGAGAACCGGGATATCTGGCGCTAAATGGGAGAAACTACATCCAGCAGTGGACTGCAACAATGTAGTCAGAGCCGTTTGGTCCCTATAACATAAAAAAAAATCACTCACCGGCTGTGTGCCTTTCTCAAACTTAGTGGACAGGCCGCAGATGTTAACAAAGTCCGAGGCGAAAGGCGCGTAGTGGTACGGAAAGTACCATTTCCAACTCGCGCAGCCCTGGTAGTAGTAGCGGAGTACCCAGCACAGACCTCGTACGTATTGCAACGCCACGCGGTACCTGCAATTTACTTTGTTAGATGGACGAATCACGAAGAAATATCAACCAAAAAATGTCCGAGCCGCTTGACACATACGTTGATTATTGCTATATATATGACATCAAATAATTCATTAAAATTTTGACCTTAAGGCGTCATTAAAAAGCTCGGTTGAAAGGGTACAGAATCAAAAGCACGAGCATACTATAATGTCACTATGACATGTAGCGACCGACGTGATTATGAATGACAATTTTGCTCAACTGTGAAATTTTGGTCAAGTGACTTTTTGAGTGAGATTGCATCTAGTTAGTTCATTATCTAAGTTATGACAGGAACCACATAGAAGACAGCTTATAGTAAGTGTCAACTTTTTGTGTTTAGCGTATATGACATTTTGTATTACATATTTTTAACTTTATTCATTTCTATTTCAAGTTTTCAGTTATATTTATTCATTTCAATGTTGATATTGTGTGTTATTGCTAATACGTATTGTTGTCTAAATGTAATTTGAAATTGTATTAAAAAATATATACCGATGCGTCGATGGCATCCTTCTCGAAGTTGTGCAGAATACGTTTACTTGGGCCAAACCATCCAACTTGGCCGGCACAATTTCGAGAGGGAAGCTAGTAGGAGGATTCAGTTGGGCTGGGCGGCATTCGGCAAGTTACGTCAGGTCTTCACGTCGACGATTCCGCAATGCTTAAAGACAAAAGTCTTTGAGCAATGCGTCCTACCCGTACTTACATACGCAGCTGAGACATGGACACTGACTGCGGATTGGTTCACAAGTTCAAAGTCACTCAACGCGCAATGGAGCGAGCTATGCTGGGGTCTCTCTTAGGGATAAGATCAGAAATGATTTAATCCGTAGAGAACTAAAGTTACCGACATAGCCCCCGGATCAGCAAGTTGAAGTGGCAGTGGGCTGGTCACGTATGTCGCAGAACCGATGGCCGTTGGAGCAGACGAGTTCTGGAGTGGAGACCGCGTCTCGGCAAGCGTAGCGTAGGACGCCCTCCGGCCGATGGACCGATGACTTGCGAAAGGTCGCTGGTGGAGGCTGGATGAGGAAAGCGGAGGACCGGGATATCTGGCGCGAAATGGGGGAGACCTATGTCCAGCAGTGGACTGCGATAGGTTGAATAGGAATATACTCGAGACCCTTAACATCTCAACGGCATAGGTCGGCCGCCCACAAGATGGACAGATGACCTAAGGAAGGTTGCGGGTGGCTGCGGATACAGATAGCTTTCGACGTTTGAAGTATTACCGACGATGACTATTGATTGATTGATGTTCATATTGATTTCATCATCATCATCAGCTCATCAGACAACCCCACTGAGGGGCATGAGCGTACCCATCTAGGGCGATTAGGCCTTAGTCGTCCACGCGGGCCCAGTGCGGGTTGGACGACTTCACGCACAACCTTTGAATCTCTTCGCAGGCGTGCGCAGGTTTTCTCACGATGTTTTCCTTCACCGTAAGAGCATCGGATAATTTACATACGTGCGCGGATTTGAAACTCAGACCTCCGGTAGGAGGGCAACAGTCCACACCATAGAGCCACCGACGCTCATATTGATTTATTTGTACTTATTGATAGCTCAATGCCGCCAGGGAGGCTTGAAAATAAATATCGGTAAATGTCAGCAACTGAACTAAAGATGAGCGTCGGTGGTTCAATGGTGTGGACTGTCACCCTCCTACCGGGAGGGTTGAGGTTCGAATCCTGCCACTACCGCCACACCGTACCAATGTGTTTTCGAGTTTTCGAAAAATATATGTACGTTATCCGACGCTCTTACGGTGAAGGAAACCATCGTGAGGAAACCTGCGCGAGCCTGCGAAGAGATTCAAAGGTTGTGCGTGAAGGCGTCCAACCCGCACTGGGCCCGCGCGGACGACTAAGGCCTATAACACCCTGTACGGGTAGGCTCGTGCCCCTCGGTGAGGACGTTTAATGAGCTGATGATGATGAACTACAGATGTAACACATACCTGAACTCGAGGTTATCCTTGGCGACCTCGAACTTGCTCTCGTAGTATCGCTCCTTGAAGCCGTCCTCCCAGAGGCGCACCTCGTCGTGGGCGTCCTCGTCCTCGTCCAGCCCCGCCTGCTCCGCCGTACGCTTGCGGCCACGATCGGTCGCCTCTTGCTGGACACCAAACCAATAGTCCAAATACAACTTACTACTTTGTAAAGTAATACAAAGTAGTTATTAAGTAATAATTGTAATCGGCGTTTTACTGTAGTAAAACGCCGATTAACCAAATCAATTGGGACCGGGGTCGATTCTCTCTCTTCAACCTATTGCAGTCCACTGCTGGACATAGGTCTACCCCATTTTTTTTCTCTCCGGGGTCGATTCAGATAATCGAAAATTCGGATAATCGGACATAGACTGACTAATAAAGAAAAACGAACTGTCACACATCGAATAAACTTTAAGTTTAACAAACACAGTTTTACGATAACACTCACTTGACCATCTCGATCAGATAAAGTTGCAACCCCATCAGGCCTTATCAAAAATACAAAGTACTTGGTTTATTTTTTTTATATTAAGCTTAGGACCGATTCGGATAATNTAACTGATTGGTGTTGTTTACCGAATCCAAGTAGTATGAGTAAGTCCTAACCGTGGAGTCTACTCTAGTATTTCTTAAGTGCTTTTTTGTGACTTTGAAAAATATAGTCTATGTAATCAATTATTAAGGTATCAAATGGTAGTTACAGAAAATGTAGTGAAGTTTCAAAGCCAACATCATATTGTAATTTAACATTTATAAATATACCCAAGTGTAAATATAACTTATTTTTCAAGAGTCAATTAAAGCTGAAGGGATCATTTTTTATTTATGCCAGTACGTTCGCCCCGGTAAATTTTCTTTGATCACTTTGCTACTAATGATATTTAAAGTTCTTTTTTTCCACGTATTAATTATCTAAGCCATATGGTCTATTCTTATATTGATCGGTTTCTCCCAACACAACGTTTTAACGATTTTCATTGTGATAAAAACTAAGTATGTTCAAAATTTTAATCGGATTTAAATAATGAATGTCAAGCCATGATTATGTTGTGTCTATGCAAATTTGAACACTATAAAAAATAAGTCAGCCCGATGGTCAGTATCGTACAAATTCCTTACGTGAGTCGGCCAATCCGCACTGGGCCAGCGTGGACGACTAACACCCTTTACGGTAAGGAGTTGATAATGATGAGGACTTAAGGTGTCAAATTGTGTTCAGTGGCGTGCACAAAGATTATGAGTAGGATATACGAAGTGAGTGAAACTAATCACAAAAAGAATGGATAATTTATATTTTTGTCAAATTGAGTGCTGTTGATGACAGCAGATCGTCTATGGTTTCAAATCTTTAGAGGAACATGGGCGAAAAAGTGGTAATTATTTTATATGTTGGCGATTTTCCGGGCTGTCTGGACACACAGGGTATGCACTGCTTATTTGCATATATGGGGTGCACGCCACTGTTCTATATACAAATATAAGTTATTATTACATCCATATTGACCAGCTAAATAAGGAGTCCCAATACCTTTAAACACCTATGGTCTTGATCTTCATTTATTGGTACAATTTGTAGTACGTCGTTAAAGAACTAGGTGAGTTTAATTTGGCCATAATAATTTCATGTTGTGACCCTTTATATATAAAGCAAGTACATAAAAATCTTCCTATCTAAAGTTAAGCAAATCAATGGAAACGCGAAGTAAAATCGAAATAAATTTGACACAAAGTAACATCCAATAAGCGGTGACATTCATTGACTCGAAAATTTCATCGGACCGTTCATCCTTTGTGTTTGAACAAAAAAGAGCTTTTGCCACAGTTCTGTACTCCCTAATTCAGATAAGTATTCTGCGTATAAAAAACGGCATTTTAATATTTATTATTAACAGAACCGCTATTAGTTGGAGTTGATTAAACATAAAATTGAAAAAGTAAGGAAAAACACTGCTTGTATTTTCTATGGAATCTTTTCCTTGTCAAATTGAAATGGTATGAAATTACGGCGTTATTATAAAAAATATATTTTATTTGACACTCTTCTTAGATAAATATTTATATATTTATTCTTATAGTTTTATGAATCGGTTAATTTAACATGACATATTTCTTTTGATTGTTTCTACGACGTGGAAATTTCTTTTCGGAATGGGGAAGATTTTTAAGATCAACCTATCTCAGGTCAATAGAGAGAGTGTGTGTTCAATCAGAAATATTTGATGTGGAGCCGTAATTTTTTTCTTAACCCATTGGACGCAGACACAATAGAAAACTATTGTGTCTGACGCCTTAAGGCGTCATTGGCGTTCAAAGGGTTAACTATGCTACCCCAAAATGGTCGTCTAAATCAAAATAACAAAGGCGGATCGGATTTGATTAGTTGCACACTTTGCTGTTGTATAAGCGATTTCAAACGAGAACAAAACATTATCGTTATAAAGCTTAGCAAGTGCTTAGGGAAGTTAAGTACGAATAACTTTTAGAGCTCAATAAGAATTTAATCAAACGCAAAAACTAATATGACATAGTACATTGCATTTTCTGACAAAGTGTCACAAACAGAGTGAACTTTAAGAACAGATGTAATGGTCACACTCGGGTGTTGTTAACTCAACCCTTATATCTGAACAATTAGTCTGTTTATTAAATTAAAATTACATATAATGTATAAAAGGGTTCTAAGCTGCCCAGACTTTTTTTCAGGGTTTATCCTTACTTGACATCCCGTGGTGTGGTGTATTTTGCCTCTAAACATAACTCCCTCTTTTCCTTTGGTAATGAACAAAGCGCGATTATTCTTAAACTATGACTCTTGATACTCATCTTTTATAAATTTAACCTTGCGGTCAATTATATAATACACCAAAAATAATACGGGTTTAATTAGTACACCGTGGTACACGGCACTTATACATCCCAAGTGCGAAATTTTGCGAATCCAAATAAGTCGTTATAAATTTAGAACAGGAAGTACCACTGAATTCTAAAATTGTTATTATTTTTTAATTTTATATTTTTTAATATTGAAATAAAATCATATAGGCTGTATATTCTAAGATATACCTTATGAACTTTTTTAATAGCGCGCGGTTTTATTGGTCCATTTTATTGGCCACACCATTCTTATCCCAGGTTTTTTACAAAATTTTCAACTTTGTCGTCATGTTTTAACATTGTTTTAATAAATATCCCTTAATGCAAGAATATATCAACTTGACTCTAACTGAGCTGGCATAACTTCCAAGAGGACACAACTATAACCCGTATTCAGAGAAAAGAAAATCATTAAGAAATGTTTACGGAGGATTTTTATCTATGGATCTCAATTTTACCTCGTTGAATTTCCCATTAAATAAAACGACCAATGATTTATAATGGAAGTCTAGGCATGATAAAGTTTCACCCAACTTATTCTCAAGCTAAGACGCTTGTCGTTGCTCTCAAAGTAAATCCAGTTAGCTATAAGCACATGACGTCAAAGGTTAGCCGAACTAAGTCCCGTCCCATATTGTATGCGGTTATTAGATTTGCTCCAAACTGAAGGCCTGTTCCGGAGTGCCGCTTGAATAGCTCGGCGTGAATTCAAACTATGTAATTACGTAATAAGGGAATTTAATGGAATTAATAAGGGCGATGACTGATAGTAAACGGGTAGACACGCATTTGATTCAATTAATTCCTTATCCGCCATTTTGGAAATATTAATTTCGGTTCATAAAGACGTCTTTTTTAGGAGTATAGGTATCTTTTACAGTCGAAAAGTAAGGTTTTGGCAACCTTAAGTAGGGCCAACAAATGATAATTATCAAGTGAACGGTATGATCAGTTTGTCTGACCATGACTGATGTTGTGTCAAGAAAATAATAATGATAGATACTGAATGACTACATCATCATCATCAGCTCATTAAATATCCCCACCGAGGGCACGAGCCTACCCGTATAGGGTCATTAGGCCTTAGTCGCCACGCGGCCCAGTGCGGATTGGACGACTTCACACACAACCTTCGAATCTCTTCGCAGGCGTGCATGAAGGTTTCCTCACGATATATTTTCGAAATTCGAAAATACATTGGTACGTGTCGGGATTTGAACCTCAGCCCTCCCGTAGGAAGGCGATAGTCCACACCACTGAGCCACCGACGCTCTAACGAACTGACTACATTATTATGTCAATTTTATTTATTTAGAATAAAAACAATTGATGTGAATATTTTAAATACAAAATGTTTCAACTTTTAAATCAACTGTGAAATTTCTTCATAAATTGTGTGCATATTAAATTTTATCAAATTATTTAAAAAATCTTTTATAGAATGATATATAATATACCAAGTAATCATCAAATAATTTAAATATTTAATCAGATACGGTAATAAGATGAAAATAATTTCATAGTTCTGAATAAAAATGCACTTGTTACTCCTAACATTCAATATAATAATATATATTAACTGCGCTATGTCTGACATAAAAAGAAGTGTCTCTGTCTTAGAAGTTAGCACTTTTTCTTTCCAGATAATCCATTTTTTAATTCACTCTACCCGGAGCTTATAAACGGCTTGAGATTAGTTTCTGTGAAGTAGCCGTTGTAAGCTTTACAAGGTTATCCTTTTTATTCAAAGTAAATTGAGTTAGGCGATGTCAAAGGTCAAACTAAGACAAGTTGCACACTCTATGCGTTATTAGATTTAGTTCTGTGGATTAGTTGCCGAGAAGGGAAATTGACTTCATGTACGTAAAGCTAGTCAGGGTGCCTACTGGTTTTGGGCTATGAAAGTTAGCGTGGATGCTAGGCGTCCTATTGTAAAGTCGAACTTCAGTTTTAGCTTGTGTAACTTCATTTATGATAGTGACTGCTGTGTTGCTGTAGCGTTTTATCTAAAGTACAATAAACATTAAAAACTACAATATTTAAATATATAGTTAAAAGAAAAGTTTTTAACGACGAAGCTTAAAAGCGATATTTTACAATATTACTAATGCCATGTAAATTTATTAATGATTGAATGAAGAAATAAATTAATGTTTAACAAAATAATGCGGAAAAAAATTTTTCATTGATGTCTTCATTCATTGACAGTCCATGCGACAAACATTTGGCTAACGGAAAAAGGCGTGGCTAGGTCTATGTTTCTTTCTCTGGAGCAATTTCTAGTGTATCGGTTTAAATACAGCAAATCCACGATTTAATGTTAAGAAAATACTTGTTAATTTTTCAGATTCAATCCATACTTTAATAGTAACAATACACTACTGATTTATTTTATTCTATGTTGTTTCTTTAAAAGTTTTTTATTTTATTCTAGAATCAGTAAACATTCAACACTGTCAAATAATGACTTTCTGAATTTTTATTTTATTTGTTACTGTAGCCAATATGTGTTATTGTAGAGAGCTGCAGTAGCTTGAAACAGTGACCAATGACAAATCAGGTGTAAATAATAGGTGTAGATAATAATATACTGTCTTGAACCTGATAATACATACTTAAACAGAATGACATGTCCGAGATGCAGGGTTTCATTTGAAATTGAAAAGCAAAATGATTAAAGGATTTCTATGGTATACCAAATTTTAGATATAATGAAGTAACAGTAGTAGATAATTAGTTAATAGACACAAGCATAGAGTGCGGATTTCGACTCTTATCTTACAATAATACTATTTTGTCGCTATTTTAAACGTATCAAGACTTCTTCTATTTGAAGCCATAAAAAAAGGTTGAGTACACATTCATGCATTTTTTTCTCTTTAGTTATCGGGCAAATATTATCCATAGATCGAGTAAGTCCATTTTATAAAATATTATTTCGAAATCCCTACCGAAAATTTCAAAATATTCATATGAAATGCTTTTGTGTATATTTAATGTACTGTGAGAACTCCCGAACGCTGCATTCCTATAAAAGTAATCCAAAATACATTTCAATTATTTGCTATTCAGTTCGGTATTTCACATTTGCTATAGCAAATATTTATCTCGTTGAATACTTTTTTGCCTTACCGTTTATAGAATTCAGTTCTCATGCTGAAGCTTCATAAACATAAATAACTTAGTTTGCGGATCGAAACCGTTGCATATTAAATGGCATTCCGTTTTGCAGCAATGCACCAGATTTTCTCAATTTTATTTAAGCAAAGGAAGTAAAAAGCGTATAAAAAACCCTAGTCTTCCCTCTTCTCAACATAGTGATTATGAGCCTTTGAAACGTTGCGTCCGAAATGCTCGGGAGAGTTCAGAAAATTCATTGGTTCTTACACCCTTTAATATTAAAGCTTGGATATTGAAAAGGTCTAGTAATTTGTTAGTGTCGACCTGACGCTTTTGTGTTTATTGTATAGTAATGGACTAAAGGGTGAAGTGGCTGAAGGGACCTTTGCATTACAGCGCTGACCAGCCGGATAAAGATTGAATGTAGACTTGTACGTATTTTATTATAAAAGCTTGTAGCCAAAGGGTTCGGACATTTATTTATGTTATTGGCTGTAACTATATATTTGTCGTCACTTAAATCTCAATTGCCTTTACTGACCCATTCGTGTAGGAAAGGATATTTCTGTTAACAGAAAAACTATTTTATAGTAAGACACAAAACAATCATAATATAAATATTACAATGATACTCAAGTTGATCTTAATTTAACATAGTGAATATAAAATTGTCGATTGTCAAGACTGCATCAATATTATTTTAATTTGCATCAATATCAGAAATCCCGTTTCCTTAATTGATGGGTAGCTAGAATTAAATATAAATATTAAAAATCCCGTTTTCTTTATTGATAGGTACCTAGAAGTAAAAACATTCAGGAACTCGACTTGTTTAACTTACTTTTAGATATTTTTAAGTGATCAAGTTCCCATACCTGAAACAAATAGTTGAATATTGTTAGAAATAGAAGCTAAGGTATAAAAGAAAATATAAGCAACACACCCCTCATGATAAATATTTATTGATCATCATCATTAGCCCATTGAACGTCTTCACCGAAGGGCACGTTAAGGTCTTAGTCGTCCACGCGGGCCCAGTGTGGATTGACCGACTTCATGTAAAATCTTTGAATCTATTCGCAGACATGCGCAGGTTTCCTCACGATGTCTTCCCTTTACTGTAAGAGCTCGGATAACGTACGTATAATTTGAAAAACATTGATACGTGGCGGGATTTGAACCTCAGCCCTCCCGGTAGAAGAACAGTCCACACCATTAAGCCATCGACGCTCTAAATACTTATTTATAACATAAAAAATATTTATTTAGGATTGTTAACAGTTGTGGTTGATGACTACAGCCTATACACCCAGGTACGGGTAGGCTCGTACCCCTCAGTGGAAATGTTTAATTAACTATTGATGATGACTTTAGAAACATAACATCGTTATGTTATGTATATATGTTCCATTATCATAATTATTATATTCCCCGTCATAAATGGTATTAAAAAAAGAACGTCATAATTTTTTTAGGAAAGAACAGATTATAAGCCTTATGGAGGACTCGTTCCACATAATATCTTCGCTGATTTAGAAAACCCCAAATTCGCGCAGCAGGAAGGAAAAAGTATTGATTCGTAAATACATCATCATCATCAGCTCATTGAACGTCCCTACCGAGGGGCACGAGCCTACCCGTATAGGGTGATTAGGCCTTAGTCGTCCACGCGGGCCCAGTGCAGATTGGACGACTTCACACACAACTTCGAATCTCTTCGCAGGCGTGCATGAAGATTTCCTCACGATGTTTTCCTTCACCGTAAGAGCGTCGAATACGTACACTATATATTTTCGAAAATTCGTGAATACATTGGTACGCGTCGGATTTGAACCTCAGTCCTCCCGGTATGAAGGCGACAGTCCACACCACTGAGCCACCGACGCTCTTAAATACATAAATGTATGAAATCTCTAAAATTGCCATCCCTAGTTATTAGAGCCTCAGATCAGAAATACACGGTATATAATATTGCATCCACCAGCCATCCAGCTCCCAGTCTGCCTTTAGGTTACTAATTTCCGGTTGGGGCCTCGTGCATTGTACTGACCAGTTTCCAAAATGTTTGACCGCCCCATTGGCCCGCTGGCAAGCTGTTATAAATTAACTGAGAAAGTGTTTCAAATTGGGTCAATTCACTGCCGAACACTAATGGAATATTACTAGTGCCTATTATTTTCAAAGCTATTGTGAACTAAAAGCGTTGGTTTTGTTCCAGTCTCGTCTGTTGCAGTCCGTCCACGTCTTAGTCCAAGACAATAACAGTTTCAACAATGCATTTCTCACTGGCAGTACAACAGGTTTTGTCTTGACCTTTTTAATATCTGTGATGTCAAGCGTGACAGGTCTGCTTACAAAATGAAAGACCGAGCTTTGGAATTGGAATACAATGACTAATTGAACTGCTCCTTGGAGAGAATTCTTATTTTAATGTGACTTGCAACAGTTATTGCAGTAAGATTTTTTTTTTATGAAATGATAATGGGGTTAGAGCACTCAAAGTAGCTTTAATTGTAGGAAAGCCATGCTTCAGCATGAATGGGTCAGGTCGACCGGAGTATAAGAAAACCGGTGTTAATCAATGCTTTACGTTGTGTTTCGCCGAACGATCAAGTGTGATGAGCCGGAGGTATAACTGGAGGCCCAAAGCCCTTTAACTTTACTTTTGTAAAAAAGGTAACTTTTTTTTCGTCCATTTAAAAATACGGCAGTTCAAAAGGTTGAACTGCCGTACTTGTTGGCTACATTGTAAGATGCTTATTCAGAGTTGCATATGCTTGCTTTTTTTATTTAAATAAATAAATATTTTTTAACTTTTATTTGTACACAAATATTTTGAATTTATTCTATATATGCGCACATACAAATTATATTTAAACGCAAATACACCTTTCTCTAATACAAATCCATAAACTTCTGGGACAGTTATATGTTACTGGTCATCCTATTTTTTGCCAAGCTACCTGAACTTACTTGTTTTGGGACTAGTTAAGTTCGGGGAGAAAGAACTTTTCTCAAGTTTTTTGATCATCCATTTGTTTAGATACAAAGTTTCGTTTTGTCCATAAACTACGAAGTAGCTGATTTACTATGAGAATAAGACACCGTACTACGTTGCCTCGTAGTCATATCTTAGCTTCAAATGCGCAGTTTATCGTTTTCATATTTTTCTATGATATATTTTTAACCAAAGACATACTCAATATGATAAAAAAACGATTCAAAAGAGACTCAATTTCCACTGCCTTACCGTGTCACAGCCGAAAATATTTGAAATAAAAATATAACTAAAATCGACGCTTATAATACAGATAAAAGAACCAATTTGCCCGAGATTTGTAGGCGTCGTAGTAGTCTTTGGGAAACATGAACAGCGGAAACGAGTTTCGCAAGTTCAGTGCGCACAAAGGTTTCAGGATAATATTTTGGTTCATACACTTATATGAAAAAAAAAGAAGTGTTTATTCAGTTTAGGTCCTTACAGAACGATTAAATATATATTTCTATGAAACAAAATATTTTTATCAAAGAAGTTTTTCTTTTTTTTATGTTAGAAAGTGATCGGGACGGTCGACTGACCATTGACCACACGCTCAACACGGTAAAATAATCACTTTACAACATCATTATCCTTCGTCCATACCGCTATGCGCTTGTCACATAAGACGATGGATGCTGGGTCTCATATACCCGGTTATTTCACTAGGTACAGTGCCCTCATCACGAAACACAATAAAAGTGTATGACACTCCTTTTTGACGGTACGATATCTGCCTCTGCGATGGTTCCTACCTAGATGACTCAGTATCGAGTCTATCACCTAAGTGCGGTTTATTTAACACCGATTGACAAACGTTGCTGTCTACAGAAAAAAAGCATTCAATTATTATGAGTTAATCCACTCTCTCATTTACACATATCACTCTGTATAAAAAAATATATTAGCAAGTATCTACTGACAATTTATTCGAAGTGCTTTACGTATTTACATTTTTTAATTAATATTTACATAGCAGCTTCTCTATTGTATTCTAACAAATCGAGATAGGCATGGATATACCTGAATATATTAAAATATAAAGCAAAAACAAATAGAAATCTAAAACCTGCGATGTATTTTCGGGTTTGTTTACTAATCCTCTGTTTGTACATTTCAAATGGATTTATTCTATTTGCGAATATTGTTCTGACTTCACTATACTATTGAAATTTACACAATGGACAAAATAGTGAGCCATTTTGTTTAAGTGGCCGCATTCGTACCCGATGTTTTATTTGAATTTGAAATTTCGTTGGTTTGTCTGAGTAGTTTGGGCTGAACAAGTAGTTCGTATTTTAGTCACAAACATTGGGGACGGAGCCTTTTTAGGTTACTTCAAACTACAAGTACTTCAGCTTATAGGTCTGTAGTGGTAACCTAATTTATAAAAACCACAGATATCCACCGACATTCTATATCTATGCTCTGGTAAATTTTTATGTTTTTTTAGTATATTGTGATAAACGGTTTGTTTTCTATCTTCCTATTTTAGTTGGGTTCTGTATTCAATGCTTAAAGCTAATAATAGTATATTAATACATGGCTCTGGTTATCTGGTTTTATTCATAGATCGACTATATACGATAAAAGAATAGTAGATAATTCACTCTTCTATCTTTGTATTTGTCCATGTTTTATTCGAATCAATCAATCTACAACGTCTTAAATAGCATGACTGTAACTTACCATAGAAAATCAATGATTATTGGTCCAATATAATATGCTTAGCGCGCAGTTTTATTGAAAACAATAAATGTTTTACTTTTATCACGATTGGTTTTTATCCATTTTTAATTTATTTGTACTTGCTACGTGCTGTTATTTAAAGATTGCATGGAAGAGATCGTTTATAGCGCTATAGGCACCTTTGCATACAGTATGTGTAGCATTTGTGTTTTCTATATGCACTTGTAAAATATGAAGAGTTACTATCTACCATTTTAAAACACCAAAATATCTCCTTTCACAGTCTGATACAATAAACGCAAAACTAAAGATTAGTTAACTGTAAATGAAAATGGTCGTGTAACGTTCCCTATTACTGTTGTAAAAGTAGTAAAACAGTACATAAAATTGTCATTTCGCGATGCTCTAGAATGAGCACATAGCTTAACTGACAACCACAAGGCATCATTGATACTACTAAAAGATACAAAAAGAAACTCGAGTACGACCAGCATTATGTACGCATATACTTTAAAATGTGCTCAAAGCTTTTACAATAAATTCTTTTCAAAATACTTTTGTCCTATATTGTCCTTCAAAAACAAAATCTTGTCAAATTGAAATAGCAGCACATTTCCTATGAATAATTACGATTTCGTTCAAACGCTGTTAAACCTACGTAAAAACGTAGCTGGTTTTATTTCAGTTCTAAATTCGGAGAACTGGGCTAAAATGGTTATGGGCAGGCACATCTGTCGTCGGGGCAATTGGGGCAAATTGGTTCTTGAGACCTCGGTTCTAGGTTAATAAAGTGTGAGACCAAACTAGACTAAAACTAGCTACATTAGGACTTATTAAAAAACAACAAATTAAGTGAAAATATGCAATAATATGTGTAGTAATGTGGAATAAAAATGATTGAATCATGAATACCCTTTATTTACCCTATAAGTTTGTTATCTCGTTTTCGGTGTCGTCATACTATGGGTGTTTTTTTTATCGGCTCATCTCGGATCACATGAACCAATAATCTGGTTAAGGAGATAGCAAATGGAAGGGATAAATCCGCATGGAATTTCTAACGAGGGTTTCAGAAATGCTGGAAATATAAGGCACAAATGAGGATGATGATCATAAGTGACAGTCGTCACTTATCATCAATTGGTAGTACGTAGCAACTGTTATCAATCAGTTGCGATTAAGCATACATCATGATTGATCACTAACTTATTACATTAAGAAAATATATTATATGTATTATTAATATTGACGACCCATTTGGTGTAATGGTTGAGACGTCGGCTATTACACCAAGGGTTCCTGGTTCGATCCCCGGGCAGTACAAACATTTGTGTGCATGAACATATTTGTTTGTAATGGTCTGGGTGTTTTATATGTACAATATGTATGTTTTTACAAAAAAAACTATTTTTTTTTCACTTTTGTATAATAAGTAATAATGTTAGAGTCTTACTTCAAATTAAAATTTTATCTCAAATCTGTATATATCATAACCAAACTTATCATTAAGCAAAACGGGCGTCTATAGCATGACTACCAATCAAGAATTTCTAAGCATGAACGTAAATCATAAATAGCCGAAATCCACACAAAAGGAATTGCTAACAACTCCGTGGAACGGCGCAAGATAAGTGGATAAGGACTGGACGTAAGGCGTCGTTTAACGCCTGCTCTCCGGAGACTATGACTCAGCAGATGTCTGATCCAGCCGAAGGAGAATGAAATGGTGTGAACTAGAGGAGACAGCGATTCATATTTTTTTCCCACTATATCAAAAATGCTTTTTTTTGCTATGTTCTGATACATAGCAAAAAATGAAGGGTAAACCGGCAATATAATCAGATTAAAGATTTACACGTCGGTCGGACGGCGTCGGTGGCTCAATGGTGTGAACTGTGGCCCTCCTACCGGCCCTCCCGGGAGGTTCAAATCCCGTCACGTACAATGTGTTTTTGAATTTTCGAAAAAGATATGTAAACTGCATACGAACTAATTACATCACAACATACAGGGTAGATGTTCTATGTTATAGTTTTACAAGAAGAAACATCATACAACATTCAACTCGTATTACTTATTATATTTATAATTTCCATGATAACGGCAGATTAGAATACAATTGTCATCAACCCTTCTACCGCGGCTGAGCGGCTCAGGGTCAAAACCTCAAGATAAAAATGATCAGCGGTACTTTTCATAAACAATCTTTTAATAAGCTACTGCTATTTCTAAGTCCGTTCAGTGTGGAATTTTCAGCTAAATGGTTATCTATCATAGAGCCCTTGTCAATAGAACTGTGATAGGCTATTGTGTCAGTAAAGAATTACTAATTTCTGTTGTAAAATTCATATTGTTCAAATTGATATAATTTGAATCCTTAATTCTTATTTCGCAGACTCATCCGATAGTTGTTTTAGTACCAATCAATATGTTACTGAAGTTTGGCTCAAAACAACTTCGGGCACGAAATCCTAAATGGAACGACCTCATTGAATAAACAACAGTAACTGTAAAAGCAAAATGTTGTTAGTAATTTTAATATTGTCAAATTTCAAATGGAGGGCACGTATGTACAGCAGTGGACTACGATAGGTTGAAGAGAGACTGCGCCGTCCCGCAAGTAATGAGATAAGTGCAAGAGAATAATGATGATACCTACTTAAGGTTATCACAGTTTCCTTATAATTTAAAGTTATTTTATAATTTAAGTTGTATAAGTCTGTGGTCTAGAAATTAAATAAATCTGAAAACCATAAGCTTGAATAACATAACTACGTTAATTTAAATGTGCTACTTGTAGGATTTTGAAACTTAAATAATCATAATATGATGCCCCTCAATCTACCTAATTATAATTTCAAAACTAAAAGCAACCATCATCATCTGCCTATAATGGCCCATTATAGGGCACAGCTTTTCCCACTCAACATAGCTTTTAAATATATATTTTGAAATACTATTTTAATTTTATCATTCACAAACAGTAGTTCCCAAAAGAAAAATTTTTTTTAAATCCCCGCCAACTGCTAATGGTTCACACCAGCTCCCCATCAGTAGAGATCCTTTATCCATTATTCACTGCGTCGACGTTCGACTAAGCACGTTAGCCGTCTACGTCACTAGTGGCGCTAGTGTGCTACCTCATACGTCCAAGTTGGGAAGCCGCAGACTAGTCCACTAGAGCATAAGTGCACAGCAACAACTCCAGAAACGCCGGCGATATGTTCGAAGTGTTCTAAGTGAATTTACGCTGCATTTCGAGCTGTCGTGTTAACGCCTTAAAAGGGATGTAAACGTTTCCAGTGTGAAACATGGTTATTACGCCTCTCGCTCAAGTTGCGTTCTTTTGGGAGTTTGTTTCTTTTATTTTGGTGAACACTGTAACTTTAAGATGGAAACTCTTAAAAACTTACGTCAAGGATGCAATATCTTATGAGGCAATCATATCATATTTTGCTGAAACTAAAACGTAAGATACATTCAGAATTTGATTTCGATTAGTTGCAACAATTGAGATAAAAGATAACATACGATAAAATATGTGATGGGAATATTAAGTTCTCGTATTTTTAAGATTTTCCATTTGATAATCGTATCTTTTTAGCAACCGAGTACTTTATGAAGATGACTTTGGGGTATTTGCTGCAGTTCAGATTAACAATTATTTCTACTGTCACTTTTTATATAAACTCTTAAGGTATAGCAGAGGCGATCGGTAAAGCCAATAGAAAAACGCTACAATATCGAGGTGTAAGCCTCAATTCCATAACTGGAAGCTAAGTTAAGAGCGATTATTAAATTACTAGGATTTCTATTCATGGCTGCAGGATAGATAACAGTAACTAAGACAGCACAAATTCAAAAATTGCTTTTTTCTTTAAAGTAACTTCAACAAACCTGTCTTATCTTTATGAAAAATGCTCTAGCGGGATTCGAAATCTCGAATGTAGACCGTTTTTTAAAGGTGACGTGGCTAGATAATTGAGGGTTGTGGGTTGATTCGAGTAAGTGATCAATATTTATTTATAGCTTACATAGACTGATTGATTTCCGAATCGTACTAGAGTAGCCAATATATACAAAAAAAATCTATTGTCTCTGGATCCCCGGCGTTAAATGTGTTAAACGATTATTTGGATAGTAATAAAATATCAGCAACATTGCATATCTTATATCTTTCAAAATCTTACACACTTTAAGTGTTATTGGAAAAATCTTATGTCGTTGCTAAAGTTATGATTAAGTTATGTCATACTAGATATCATACTAAATGGTGGACGTCTTATGGAATGAATAATATGGCGATCACCAAACCATGTGCCCAACGTGGTGATTACAGAAATAACCCCTCAATGAGTAGTGCCAATAAAAACGGGCCCAAGTTCCCGGAATCCCCATTATTAGAGGCTTCGGCAGCGTGAGCAGAACCGGTCGGTCGGTCGATATGATAGGTTGTAATGAAATACGTATGGTTCGACCCCATTGACTGACAACTTGCGAAATAGCGCTGTAAGAGACTTATTAAGGAGAGATAATTACTAGGTGGTAGACTCGGTACTGAGTCGTCTAGGTAAGTACCACCGCAGTGCCAGATATCTTCCCGTAAAATAGAAGTGTTTTACACTTCTGTGTTTCGGGATGACGGTACTGTAGCTAATGAAATTACCAGGTTTAAATGACCTAATGACCATCAAGGCCGCTCTGTTATTGTCAGGCGTATCACTTACCATCAGGTGAGCGTCTTGACAGTTCTACACACTTGGTGACATAAAATAACTACCTGGATACTTGGCCTAAAAAGGGGAAGCCCGTTGGTGTTCCAAATTATCTATCAAATATATTTAGCAGAGAGCTGCTGGACACATTATTCAGCCGTAGATTGCTTTAGTATGATGAGAAAGTAAGCCACTACTCTGCGCTTCAAATTTTGCAGCACATATTATAAGGTATTATTATTCACTTTAACACCTTAGCATAAAATCTAATAGCATTCGATTTTAGACCAATACCTTACTACAACAGCAACTGGACGTTAAAACCTTAGTAGCAAGGTCCAATTTAATACAATCCGATTGTTTCTTGTCATATCCATAACATCTTTTGTATCTAAAACTAACAAGGGAACAGATACAATGATTCCGTAACTACAATTGACTTTTATTGGCGAATATTAGGTTTCGTTGTTACTAACTGCTTTGTTTTAGTTGAGCCAACAATATCTATACAAAGAAACGATGGTTATGTAACTCACATAATACACAATAATATAAATTATTGGTAAAATATATAATATTGTTTAACTATGTAGAGCGTTGGTGGCTAAATGGTGTGAACTGTTACCCTCCTACCTAGAGGGCTGTGGATCGAAACCCGACACGTACCAATGCTTTTTCGAATTTTCGAAATTATATGTACGTTATCCGACGCTCTTACCGTGAAGGAAAATATCGTGAGGAAACCTGCGCATGCCTGCGAAGAGATTCAAAGGTTGTGCGTGAAGTCGGCCAATCGGCGATGGGCCCGCGTGGACGACTAAGGCCTAAACACCCTATACGGGTAGGCTCGTGCTCGTCAATGGGGACATTTAATGATAATTAAGTATACTAACTACAATAATTAAGTATACTAATACATACTTGTTAAAGAAAATCATGAAATTATTATTTAAAATTACTAATAAATCATAATAAATGCGAAGCATGGATCTCATAAAAGAAAAGGCCTGAACATTTAATGATATAATGTTAGAGTTATTTAAAAAAAATAAAGTCAATTTTAAAGTGCGATTCACAAAAGATGACCACATATGGCGACAGCCTGCGCAAGATGAAGACTATTGTAACGATAGTAAAATAATTTAATTACGGAATTATGTTATAAGCGTAAACTAAATACAAAAATTTCCGTTGTCAACGCCTCGTTTGCATTACCAAAGGGACCAAATAATGTCTTCAGCACAGTGGTCGTCTTTCGTGGATCGATACACTATTAGCAAAATAAAACCGAGTTAAACAGATTATATGAGTTCACTGTAGATTAAATTTTAAATACAACAGATAACAAAAAGATAATTCAAACTACGTATTATAAACTAATGGAACATTAACTTAAAAATATATGTTTCAATACGTCCAAAATTCTTACAAAATAAATTTATAGTGAGGTTTCGTATCATGTCTAGTTTGCATATCTTTTTGTCGCAAATTCTCTTTGCAAAAATAAAAGCAAAGATTAAAGTAAACTGCATTTTAAGTTGAATTCTTTGACGTCTCTCACAGAACGTGCCCCTTTTGACTGCATATATGTTGTATTATTTTAATAGAGAAATAGTTTTCAATTTAGGTACTAGAAAAATGGCATCAAAGCATTTTTCTTCTCAAGTAACTGTCCATACTTTTACTGGAATGCCCATATGTGTTGTTTGCATTTTGACCTTTCAGGTATTCTTAGAAAAATAAAAATCACGCTTATTCTTGTACACAAGATCCAGAACTAGGATGGTCGACAGAGAGAAGGATTAGCCAATTGAAGTACCAGTGGGCAAGGCACATAGTGCGTAGAACCGATGACCATTGGGGAGAAAATATCTCAAGTAGCGTCCACGTAACAGGAAAAAAGCGTAGGCTGCCGATGGGGAGGAAAAAATCTCACGTGGCGACCACGTAACGGAAAAAGAAGCGTAGGCCGACACCCAACGAGATGTGCTGATGACCTGATTAAGGTGGCGGGTAGCAGATACCAAAGATCGGTCCGCGTGGAAATCATAAATGGATGCCATCATAGCATGAACTTAAACACTAACTTAATACCGCTGTATTCAGATAAAACTTTAAAATATATTGTTGAATTAAATTGATTTATAATGAAATACATTATTATGATCATTTACGCTATTCGTTTAAGTACCTATATTTTTATATTTTTTTATAAAGCATATAGGTATTCCTAATAACATAAAAAAATATTTATGTAAATAATGTTTCACAAACACAGTAATAAAATGTTATGTGGAGATTAATACAACTCGATAATTGACTTAATACAATCATTAACTTTTATAAAACCTAGAGTCAAATTATCAGATTTACCAATATAACAAAGTTTACCTTACGAATCCGATTATTATAGAATATTATTAGGATCGGAACACCTGTGTACCTAATCAAAATTTTGAGGATTGCCTAAGTTACGGGTTTATTAGTTTTATTACCATTTGGCTTGAGCATTTGGCAACACTCACTTCTGACACACACTCACACTCACACAAAGACACAACAAATTTGGGTCTTGGCAACCTGACCTGCCAAGTATGTCGGCTATTTATTGAGTAAAGTTTGATTACTATTTAACGTTCTACGGGTTTGGACTTGGTAAAGTCATGAAATCCTTGGCTTATTAATGAAAATGGATTCATGACTGCGTAGTGTGCAATGATATTAACTTTATTGATAATTGGTAGTGCGAATGTATCTTAGGTTAACATAATCATAGACGCCGAGATTTACTAGCTACTAACAAAAAGTTTTTAATAATATATCATGTTTTTGCATAGTGGTAATCGTTTGAAGGATGTGAATTCGGATATCAAAGTTCATGAGAAGTGTTAATTCAATACATTAAATTAAAATTATAATTCAATTCTTAGGAGTACTTCAGTATGACAACCGTACAGATGTTTTGGAGTTCATAATGTGTAGAGACATCTTTGTCGCTTATTTCTTACGTAGATCTCTTTTATTTATAATATGTTCTAAGTTCTCATAAAAACTGTATGACTGCTGTAGTATTCCGCACTGTAGAGTGGAAAATGTACTTTTTCGTCACAGCGTAGCAATATCAATGTCACACTAATTAGGATTGAAGCATTCAATACGAAATTGTTCGGTTATAAATTTTTGGTAAGGTCTTTAATAAACTGGCAAAGTGGATTGAACTTAATGCATATACGATTAAAATCTAAAATATGCAATACACTTTACAATTCGCCTCGAGTATACAAGTGGAATCCCCAATAAATTCAATGGTTAAGTAGAAAATGTATGCGCAGACTATACTTAATATCGCTCTGTTGGAATCCTTAACGCCCGCGGAATGTATATCAGCCGAGCACTAAATATTTGATATTATTTCAGCCACAAATTGACGTACCCCACTTTAGTATATTGGTTTATTTCAGTTTGATAATGTTGACGTAGAAATTAAGTAAAATGGTATGGTGAACAGTTGGCTCAAATTGTATTAAAATTGTGCTTTCAATGTTATTTTGATAGAACTATTACAACTGTTAGGACATGACTGATTTTATTGAACTGACAAATTTATGACTTTATTGAACTGATGAAAAATGCTGTTCACTGAAAAGTATAAATCGGACATCACCAAAATAATTATGATCTCCCAGTAAAATTTTTAACGGGGTGACGAGCGGGAACGACCGCTTAAAAGGCAGCCCTCGTACGACTAAAAGCGGTAAATACATGCGGTAATACTAGTAAACAAATGAAATATAATAATATCGTTCATTAACCGAACTGTTACTACTAAATAAGTACCAACAGTCCGGTGCTCAGTTCAAACCGAACTATTGAAACTAAAAAGTTGCAGCAGTCCAGTCAACCGAACTAACAACCGGACCACTGCAACTAGAGGGGATAAACGAACACATAACTCGAAAATATTTTTTTATTACATTTCATTTCATTTCAAAACTCGAAACGAAATTGGGACGTGGGGTTTGAACCAGCACTTTCCAGATTAGAATTCAATTTAATTGCTTGGCCTTAAAGCGGTTTCCAAATATAATAATACTGCGTGATAAATTAATTCATATAAACAAATCTTCCATATTTTCTTTCTATTTGAAGACAGCTTTTAATGATAAGATTTCTTTTATGTTATAATTATAAGTGTACAGGACTGTCATGACGCTCATCTGATGGTAAATGATACGCCAGACCATGACAGAGCGGCATTAATGGAGACCAACAACTAATAGACAGTTATTATCCCCCATCAATGCCGCACTGCACCCGTCACCCGAGACAACAGATGTTAGGTCTCTTATACCCGGTAGTTTCACTAGCTACAGTGCCCTCATCCCGAAACACAAAAGTACATAACACTCCTGTTTCACGGGATGATATCTGGCACTGCGGTGGTACCTACCTAGACGACTCAGTATCAAGTCTACCGCCCAGTGCTTGGATGAGTTCACATCAACCGCTAGTGAAAATTCGTCATACCATAAAAACGTCCTTTACGTATGTCGCAGAACCGATGGCCGTTGGAGCAGACGAGTTCTGGAGTGGAGACCGCTTCTCGGCAAGCATAGCGTAGGACGCCCTCCGGCCCGATGGACGACGGGCCGGAGGGCGTATTGGGAAAGGTCGCTGGTGGAGGCTGGATGAGGAAAGCGGAGGACCGGAATATCTGGCGCAAAATGGGGGAGACCTATGTCCAGCAGTGGACTGCGATAGGTTGAATAGGACTACATAGCGCTGCTAAGAATCCACATGGCATTGTGAGTAAAATTGCTAAAAAAACGCATACTCGTACACTGTCCAGTCTGATACAATGACATTTCTTTGTGAGCCGCTGACATCAGATCTGGTCGGAACACTTTTGAGTTTTATCGCTTCAAACGAAAATACAGTTGCATTTTTGTCGCGACCCGCAACAACACCGCGAGGCATCGCTGTGGAATAAACGAATCAACTCTGTTAGCTGCGAGTTTTAACTTATTGTACACCGATTAAACTTATTTTAATAGGAAAAGTCTAAGACAATTATTGCTCGTTCCACAAAAAGTTTAGATTAACATTTAATTATATTTCACTTGACAAAATCATTACAAAAAACGATGCCAGTTCGGCGATAATAGTAAAACAAGTTTATTCATTTTACGATATGTTCTAGTTTGTAATTAATATATTGTTTAGGTTGAAAAATAAATTTCAAAAATCATATTATACTGTGTATCACAGGTTCATGGCTCAAATAAAAAAACATCCAGTATTAATAAGGCACAAAAATACTTCACAAATTTTATAGTTGTCGATTTATAACGTCCACTCTCAAAGCAAAACCGTAACGAAGTGTTCTGAAAGAAAGTGTGGGAAAGATTTGGGTTTTCGAAAGTAAGAGTCAAAACTCCCTTTCATACTCCTTGTATTCCCTTTAACCATTCCCTTAAATGGTCCCTCTGATGGACAGTATATGGCGGTATTACTTACATCACATCAATTGACTGTAAGTTTGTCTACATATGTATTATTTTATCGTTAATCCTTTCACCGCCAGGATTCCAAATACAATAGAAAATCTTTTGTTTTCGTTGGATATATCCGTCGGTGGCAGTTAAAGGATTAAGGACAGCTTCTAGCATTATATCAAGCCCAAGTCCGGTCTTGTATGGAATACTGCTGCCACCTATGGGATGGATCAGCCAAATACCAACTGGCTGTTTTGGACTCGATTGAGCGGCGTGCTGAGCGGCTCATTGGCGACCCTACTCTGACTGACGCTAAGCTGCAAAGCCTCGAGCATCGTCGTAGAGTTGCACGGCTGTCGGTTTTTACAGGCTACATTTCGGTGAGTGTACGATGGAATTACACGCGGTAATTCCACCAGCCCCTTTTCACCATCGGGATACAAGACGGAGGCGAGCGTTCCATCCTTACGTGGTAGACATTCCACACATCCGCACAGCCCGCTTTGGTGCCTCGTTCCTAATGCGCACCGCAAAGGAATGGAATTCTTAGCCTCCTTATGTGTTGTTCCCCGATCATTACAACCTGGCCGTCTTCAAGGCAAGAGTGAATAGGCTGTTTCTAGGCAGGCATGATCCATCTTCGGCCACATCATCACTTACCATCAGGTGAGATGGCGGTCAAATGTCTGCCTATAAAGGATAAAAAAAATAAAAAAAAGATTTATGCTGGGTATAAGTATGTGCTAGCAGGTCCTTATTTAGTTCCCTATTTCGCACTACGGCAAAGTTAGTTTTAAATTCACCTGCAATTTAAATGATGTTATATTACAAATGTGCGTGCGTCGGTGGCTCAATAGTGTGGACTATTGCCCTCCTGCCGGGAGGGCTGAGGTTCAAATCCCGCCACGTACCAATGTGTTTTTGGAATTTTTGAAATTATATGTACGTTACCTGACGCTCTTATGGTGAAGGAAAACATTGTGAGGAAACCTTCATGCACGCCTGCAAAGAGATTCAAAGGTTGTGTGTGAAGTCATACAATCTGCACTGGGCCCGCGTGGACGACTAAGGCCTCATCACCATATACGGGTAGGCTCGTGCCCCTCGGTGTGGACGTTTGATGAGCTATTGATGATGATGTTACAAATTTTGGAGCCAAAATAAGTTCTTAAACTTGTAACATAACAAAAGTTAAATTAATTATAAATATTATTAAATTTTATCTATTTATAAACTTTTCATCAATGCCAGAATATTACAACAATGGTGCCTGTAGATTGAGATGAAATCAATAAGTCCATTGAATTGGAGTTATCTATAAATTCATTTCATCGGCTGATTGAGCACTCGTCAAGTCATTTTAAACGTGGTGTGTAAAAGGTCGAAGTCTGGAAAGTTTGATTTAATTTGGGGCTCTATTTGAGGTGTTCACAGGAGGATTGACAAAAGAAGGTTTAACCACAAGTTTAATATCTGCTTCATTATTCATCCCCGAAAGCATGGATGTATTAAATACGGATAAGGTGTCCCCAAAGTGGCAGCTGCTGTCTAAAATGTTCACCATCAGCTTATTTTACGTTCCCGACGAGGGGCACGAGCCTACCCGAGCCTTCAAGGATCCCTGTTTTCCATGTCTGTACTATATACATTAATAGTAATACGTTAAATGAAGATTAGGAACCTAGCTAATTTTGACGAAGATACACGAAGTAGGATGTTGACTGCTTGGAATCGGTCCGCGTGGAAATCATTAGGAGAGATCTTCGTTCTTGAAACTTGTATGTAGGTGATGATGATTTGAAGCTGTTATCATAAAAAATATTAAACCAACAATTTTCATTAGTAACTATACTCATCGGCAGACTAGTTTTTGACCAATAACAAAGATAAAACCTTCTAATGACAAAAGTTCCTAGATGACGTTTCCACTAGTAAACTGCTTAACCAAAATATTTTTTCTATGTTAAGTGTACGGGACGGTCAGGACCTAATGGTAAGTAATACGTCCGACCATGACAGATTGGCATTGAAGGAAAATTAACAACTGATACACATTAATTATTCTCTATTAATGCCACACTACGCCCCTCACCCAATACAACAGTTGTTAAGTTTCTTAGACCCGGTAATTCTACTAGCTACAGTGCATTACACTCCTATTTCAGGGGACGATATCTGGCACCACACTGCACCTAGACGACTCAATATCGGGTCAACCACCTAGTTAAAACATAATAAAATAATGTTTATTATGTTTTAACTTATTATATTTATTATATTATATTATCACACATATTCTTATTAGCACAGAGTACACTATTAGTTTTACTACGTGTCTTATTTTATACGGTGGGCTATGTATCAACGTAGGTAATTGTCTGCAGTACAGGTCCCCTGTGACCAGAGCTAAGGCAATGTATCTTTATTGTCCATGAAACAATGCGTGTAGTGTCAGCATTACTACACGTCTAAAGCCTTTAAGTGAGATATTCTCTCTAGCATTAAGTTCTATAATTTTCATCGTGAGGTAAAATATCTGTAGGTATCTAGATTTTACTTCACTAAAAATCTGTGTTAGAGAACATTGTAAGATATCAAAGCAAAAAGCTAAATTAATAGAAATACATTTCGATCGAAAGCTCAGTCATTTCAATAGCTGCTGAATTTACTGTAGGCCTAGTAGTAACCTTATGTTCCATCTAATCCTAAACTTATTTTGAGGTTGGCTTCTAAGTTATGTGCAGTAAACCACCACCACACCACAACTTACCACAACTTATTTCTACCGTATTTTAGCTTGAGCGTTGTACATTAAACAATGTATAAGGTATTGTTGACATTTATGTCGGACCAAAACTTCTTATATGCATGATACATGTGGAGACAAAATTTCAATCGCAAAACAACTCTATGATTATGCAAATTTACTGAATATGATGTGTACATAATTTTAGTCATCGGCTACATAAATTATGAAACAGGTACTGATTTGTCGATACTGCTATAGAATATCAATAATTTAGAATTCAAACAAAGAATGCAGGAAATAAAAGAACACGGCAAAGGACGATTTATAGAGCAATCTTAACCTTCACTCGACCGTAAACGAGTTTATCAGGCTTTACCATCTGCGTCAAATAGAAAGGAAATCTATGTCAGTATAGATGCTTCTACACTTTGTCTTGTCCCATCTTTATTTTATTGTATTTCGTTTTATTTACAATGGCACAAACAACATCTTAGTGTTATCTAGCAATGTGAGAGAGAATTGAAGGGTCTTGATTTTTGTCAGTGATTTATTAATTCAACTTAATAATAATTAAATGTATGGCAATTGCCTGGTGACAGCAATAGGTATACTTGTATATAAAATTATTTTAAAATATTTTTGTCCTGGCGAGGAAAGCAGGGGACGATATCTGGTGCAAAATATTCAGCAGTGTTACTGCAAAAGGTTGAAGAGAGAGAGAGAGAAATATGCCTTTTTTCCTTACTTAGACGAAGATCAAACAATCTTTTGGATTAGCCGTACGTGTTATAAGGATTCTATCACCTCGTTCGTTGATGAGTATCCTATTCATTAACGAACAAGAGGTAACATCAGTTTGCAAGAGCCTTAAAATCGTGAGATGGCATTCATGCATTTATTTCAGTATCTAATTTAATTATTTCTATAAAATCATATTAAAATATATATATTTGAAAGTGCCTGAAAAATATTAATTAACCAACAGCTTACAGGTTACTACTAGGTACTTTAAACTCGCAAAACGCAATTCATCCTTAATTGTCAAAAACGGAATATATAATAATTGGTTTTAATATTTTGTCAGTATTATACGAACCTTGGATTAAATTTAATAACACGTTATACCTTATTTCTATTCGTAGTTTGTTCCGTAAAACGTTAATTATCTCCAAATATGTAATATGTAAGCATAGTGATTTACTTGAAAACCTAACAGTTATCAGCGACTGAATCTTAATAAGAAATTATTGAACCGTAATTCTAATTTATGCAATTGTTTCTCGAATCCCTTTCAAAATTGAAGAGGGGGAGGGGGAGCTTTATGTATACTTAGTTGATTTATTACGCGGAAGGAAATACGGGAATTAGACACAATTGTGTACAAGATTAATGGTTTGGGACACAGCAAATTTCACGCTCTGGCCCATTTGAAGCGTTCAAGGTTCTAAACTTTTTAAATGTTTCTGTTTTTGTAGCGAATTTAGGTGATGGGAACGAAAGGGATGCTGGTGTATGGTTGAGTGGGTATAAGGTTTCAATTTACAAATGAAATTCTAATGGACATTGAAAACAGATGCACCATTTCACGCCTTTTAAACCGGGTAATTGTAAATGTTATATACCTACATTTGGTTTCCATTTTAACTCAGACTAATCCTGTTTTTGTTCCATACCTATTTATTTCAATTCGTTTAACTATTACAAACTTAACTTGTTTATCAATTATATGATTGGAACCACGGACGTTTAAACAAATACGGGCTGACTCACACTGTCCAATTCAGCTATTCTTTGTATGGAAAATCAAGACATTGCTTGCATTTGTCAACAGAGAAAAAACTAAACAAAAACATGGCATGCATAGTCAAATGGTGCAAAAACCGAAGTGATCAAAAGGAAATAAAACAGAAATGAATTCAGTAGTTAAATTCACAATCCGATTACATATATCTAGTTTAAAAATTAAAATACAAAAAATATCAGAAAATTATTTGTCAAAATGACATTCACCTGTCACTTCGGTGATACATTTTATGTATTAGTGACATTTCGTCTGTATTTTTATACGTCCATGATTGGAACCTTTCATACACTGGTTGTATTTCGTCTGCGTGATGGGTTATGGCCCAATTTCTTGTTTGACAAGACCTAAGGACCTAGCCATTGTATAGGAAGGTCTGTGTCCTATATAGGGCCGTTATGGGCTGTTTGATAAAATCTATAAGCATGCATTTTCTAAGGAATTACGATCGATAACCTCACGAATTTGGGTTATCAAGTGATGCATCAATCATAACTATTTTGTAATTAATAAATAAAAGCTTCGATATTTATATCGATATTCGATAATTATAACATATTTTGCACTTTTGAAATCTTACAAGGATCATAATCGTATAAGCGATTAAGATTTATTTTTTAAACCTAGTCAATATCTGGACTGCTTTTGGAGGAGTTATAGACGAGATTGAAGTCAAACAAATTAATTGAAAATAATATGCAAGTGATTTTCTCAGTTCACCTTGTACTTTCGTAGTCCATCTGTTTCATATTTTACGGGTTTTAATTTTTAAGGGATTTAGTCTAAGCGGGCACAGTGCGGATTGGCCGACTTCACGCACCTTTGAATATATTTGTAGGCATGCGCAGTTTCCTCACGATGTTTACGGTCACCATAAGAACGCCGGATAAACGTATCTATGATTTCGAAAATACATTAATACGAGGTGGAATTTGAATTGCCCTCGTTATTAATTTAAAAAAACATCATTTTATAGAGGCAAATCCCTTTTATTCGTATATTTATCCATATTTACCCTATTAAACTAAAGAAAAGACGCTGTACGACATAGACAAAAGAACTCTGCAATAATATTTAGCTTGTTCCAAATGCTTTGTTGTCACAACCAGTGTCCGTACTTCTGATATATAGATGATGGAGGTAACCATTTTTCAGGTCTGCACGACATGTTTGCAAATGATTAATGGCTGCCAGAAATGCAAACATACTCAGTTATTTGCAATAACATTCACATTCGTAATTGTTGACCATTTATTTTCAGCTTAGATTGTATATGCTTGTAATTATATAGTGCATTTCAACTGGGAGCAATAGGCGCAAGCTCTAGTTACATTTATAAATGTACATAATATGATTTGCGTAAAAGGCCACAACCAACTTGATACACAATTAAATATTTTTGTTACAAAGTGATTCAGACGATCAGTTCGCTAACCTCATGGTAAATGACAGGCGTGACCATGACAAGCCTTGAAGAAAACGAAAACTCACTGTGCGCGTCATCCAAGACGCCGCATGTTAGGTCTTATATATTTATTTACATTATTTGCTACAGTGCCTTCATCTCGAAACACAAAAGTGTACAACACTCCTATTTCACGGGACGGTATCTGATACTGAAGAAGTACTTTTAACAAGTCTACTGATTAAGTATAATTGAGTAGTAGACTCAATAACAAGTCTACTGTGGTTTTACACTTACAAAATTTTTACAATATTCAAAAAAACACTCTCACTTTGCGTCGACAAATACTAAGTCCAAAACCCCTACAAACGTATAAAATATGTCAAAGGAAAGTCCGACCGCCGATTATACCAAAATTCTAATGTATACCGCCAAAAGTAAATGCGAGCTCACAGTCCACCGATTCCTTGTTTGTGGGACCCTTAAGTGATTGCTTCCAGTTTCTGTGGATTCAATATCGAAATTGAACGCCATACGTTACTTTTGATAGGTAGCTAACGATGGATGTGAGGAAACTTTAATGTGAAGTTGAATTCTTAAATTGTTTACTCTGTAGCTGAACCAAAAGAGGGCTTTTAAGTTGTTTGTATCTAAGTTTTTGAATTCAAATCCTTGTTTATTACCAATGAGTATCAAGGATTCACTTAATATCAAAAATAAGTCATCAAGTATGTTAGTTTTAGTGCCTTTAATACGTGTCTGTTGCAGAAGACGAGTTCTGGAATGGAGACCGCGTCATGGTAAACGTAGTGTAGGACGCCCTCTGGCCCGTTCGACCGACGACTTGCGAAAGGTGATGGAGAATCCATGTCTTTGACTCTACAAGAAAATGAAGGATGTATCTGTGACCAGGATTTTAGAAAATCAAAACATAACTAAAAGTCAAAAAACGCCTGCCAACACGAATTGTAGACAACATTCAAAAAACAGAACGTTGGAAATAGTGATATAATATATTTCACTATTTCCAACGAAATAAAGAATAATAAAGATATAATGACACCTCTCTGCATGTGCCATGTCTGTTATTACAGTACCAGCTTCCAAATACCTTCATTACACAACCAAAACCCGTGGAATCCGTAAAAAGATACCGTAAAGACCCATCGACACACATAACATCATGTCCATGTTTTAAATGGTACTCCAAACGAAATGCTAATGGAAAAAAAGGTAAAAATGGAAGTAAAAGGGTAACCGATCGCCCGTGTCGGAACAAAATTAAACACCCGCCAAAATAGGTTTAACGTGGACGGTCCGGATTAAATTTTAAATATAAACCCTTACATACAAAAACAGGTTTACGTTTAATTCTGGTGCTTGATACGTTGCAAACTGATGGGATCTTCCGGGAAATCCGTATTTGTTTGACAGTTTTAAACTCGCTTTTAAAATGGGAACGTGTTTTAACTCTTTTCGTGCAATTTAGAAAATTAATTAAATTGAGTAAAATTATTAAACTTTAGTTATGAACAAAAAAAATTAAGTATGTTTGGTTAATTATAGCCATATTACAAGTTTCTTGCTTTATTTGGGGATAGACGGCACTTTGTTAATGTGTATAGTTTTTATTACCTGCGCATCAAATACGTTAATCCAAAACGAATGTATTTAAATCATAAAAAATGTTGGAGAAACAGCAATTAAAGCAAAGCTTAGGTTTTGTTTTGTTTTCTCATTACATTCGCTATGATCAGAATAGCGTTTACATAACACATCATATAGGGGCGTTGCATCAGCAAATTTACACTTTATGATTACCATCCCGTATACCTAAATGCCTGGAATGGGTTATATTTATATATAAAACTTAATGTAATCATACATCAACAGCGGTGTTTGAATTGAAATTTTAACTGTGCATTGCCGCTGACTGGTCTCCATATTTGTTTGACCGCATGGACTTCGAGAAAGGGAGGTAAGCTTTATTTGCCGCAAAAGTTTACAAAACGTTTTCCTCCTACGATAAAATCCTACGATATAGCAAAAAGGATATAAATGTGTGGTGTATGTATGTGTGGTTTCTTGTGAAACCAAACATACCAAAAACATTGATGTGTTGGTTTTTTTTATTTCAGTGCGGTCCATCAAATTTATTCAAAATATTGGTATCACTATTATTACTAATATAAGCATTCAGAGCTTACGAATAATTTTAGACCTTAATAAGAGAACATAAGATAGAACCGCTTTGCGTCGACTCAGTTTTAACCTTAAGCTTCAAACCAAGGCTCTTGTCGTCTATATTCTCGTGCAATTTATTGCAAACTTTTTCCAAACTGAAGTATTTCCATTTACCTATTTAAAACAACGATAAGCCAGAACCTAAATGAAGTTCGAAAACTTAGAATCTCTTTAACAATAAATCACTATAAGCATTCTCTTTTAAAGCACAAGATAGCTAACTTCAAATCACCAAAGTTTGAAATAAACCATGTCTATGTCGGGAAATCCAATGTTCTAAGAATCGCTAATATTCAAGTGGTTTTGTCAGAAATGAAGATAATAATATTAAACTTATTTCAAACCCTCTGACATCTGAGAACCTTGTGTTTGTTGGCTTGTGTATTTGCCAAAGGGCAAGTTCGACATTGTTAGGTGTAAAACGTTTTACAGGTTTTCAGTATTAAGTCCTGCTATTCCCTTGTAATTGTTAATGGGGGTACAATTTTTGTTCCATAATAAGTGGAATTAATTGTTACATATGTAAGTTACAACCGATTAGGTGAGACGGTAAAAAAGTGATTTACTTTACTAACGCTTTGTAGTCAAAACTACATCAATATCAACTTCGAATTGCAGTACTGTGTTTATTTAATGTAGGTAATAGTTATTGCCATGCACTTGTCTGTTTGTATTAGATTGGGTGTTTTTATAGTTTTTGTAGAGAACATATAAAAATACCTAATAATTTTATTAACGTTGTTAAATTCTGATAATTTGAGCCAGTAGCTTGATAACAACGAATGGTGTTTTGTGAAGGCCTTGCGATCTTTAATTGACATGATTTGATAATAATATTATCCTCTGAACAATTTGTGAAGCACTGAGTAAAGTACGAATTTTCTGCAGGCAACGCTGTTCGTATTACAAGCCCATTTTATAACCAAGCCTATAGTTACTATCCACTGTAGATCATAGAGATAGTTTAACAAGTCAATCGTTAGCGTTTATACTGCCCGGGGATCGTACCCATAACCCTTGGTGTAGTAGACGATTTATCAACCATTATACCAAATGGGTCATCATACAATAAATGGTTTTTAATCCAAAACGAATTAAAGGAATATATTCTTAACTATTTAAAAAAAATATGACTTTTTATTTATGAAAATTATGATCGACTTAACCTTGGAGGTTAAGTCGATCATTTTAATTAAGCAAAGATATGAAAACGAAGCAGTATATGTAGCTTTCTAAAACAACACGAGAATAAGTATACCCTACAAAGTGAGTATTTGCCTTTCCAAATCAGCAACTGATTTAATTACGTAACATTTCTTAGTGAACGGATGGAAAATGCAGAAAATGTTTGATGGAATTCTTACAACTACAGGATCAAGAGCGACCCAAGTACATTATTTTAAGGGCTGTTACTAGACCATAATAGTACTTAACCATTATCGAAGATAGTGAAAGTCAGATAAGCTCACACGAATTGGTTGCGGTGTGAGGTAACATATGGCGTCATGAGCTCGAAAATTGAGTTCAGTCAACAAATGGCTCTTCATTCACACTTGATCGTCTCATCGCCGGATCGTCATTATCGTTCAGGACTAGTGTTGTTATCATAGTTGGACTATCGATAGTTGACCTCGAAAATCATACATATTATCGATAGGCCTATCGATATCTTAGTTTAAAGCAATAGCATTGATACACTGCAATACTATCCATAGTATCATTTATTCCCACTTAGTCGGATTCCCAAATGGACGGATTCTTATTTTGCCGGAATACAGTTAATAAGAAAAACAGTTATTAAATTTTTTTTTCATTTATTGAATAAAAATACAATAGAACAAATTAACCTAAAATGCACAACCACTTTAAAAATATTATTTGTGCAATCTCATATCATCATCAGCTCATTAAACGTCCCCACCGAGGGGCACGAGCCTACCCGTATAGGGTGATTAGGCCTTAGTCGTCCACGCGGGCCCAGTGCGGATTGGACGACTTCACACACAACCTTCGAATCTCTTCGCAGGCGTGCATGAAGGTTTCCTCAAGATGTTTTCCTTCACCTTAAGAGCGTCGGATAACGTACATATATATTTAAAAAATTCGAAAATACATTGGTACGTGTCGGGATTTGAACCTCAGCCCTCCCGGTAGGAAGGCGACAGTCCACACCACTGAGCCACCGACGCTCTATCTCATATAGTTCGTACAATTTGTTCATCTTTTTGGACGTCACTTAGCGACTATTTTTATTGAACAAATGGCGTATGCTTTAATCTCGAGTCATGAAATGCTGCTTCCGTTTCGGAAAACATCTTTCGAAAAACTGCTTATATATTAATTTTACTCTATGAAGATTGTATGCCTACAGGAAAATACTTAAGGATAAGTATTTAATGTGTTAACTGTATTAAACAAATACAGTAAACAAAATTTAAGTGTTAATACACTAGAATTTGTCTATATGACTGTACTGAATCCGTCAAAATGGGAATCCGTCCATTTGGGAATCCGACCAAGTGGGAATAAATGCATAGTATCGATAGTATAGTAGCTCAATATAGAAATGCCTATCGATAGTATCGAAACTATTGCTTTTATCCAACTATCGGCGAATTATCGATAGCCTATCAATAATCGACTATCGAACGGCAACACTGACGGACGCATCTTCCTTACATGTATATTTTGTAAAGATGACGTACTTTTATTTGGTTATAAGATCTTGACCGCGGCTTCGTTTGCGCAGAAGTGGAAATTAGTTCTTAGAAGGTTGAAAATGTTAAGAATTATTTATGAACTATATTGAAACTAATTACTGACATAAATAATTATCTTGGAATTTATTTCTTTTAGAGTACATTTTTTATTTTATTAGTATCATTTTATGTTTTATACAAATATTTAAATCTTGTATTATTTATATACCTTTAATAAGTTTATCATATAAATGTTTGTCACAAATTATATTTTGAATTCTGTTCTCCTCGTTATATATCTTACGCATACTATCAACAGCAAAACACAGCGGGGTCGCATTTTACAAAGCCCGGTTTCATTAAGCATTTAGTTCTATTGGACCTCATGCAAATATTGGAACCTTTAGGACATGCAGTTTCTGAGATTCCGTGAAAAGTAAGTGAACTTGCTTCTAAGTATTACTTATATATTAAAGTGAGAGAACTTTCTTTACCTATATGAGAATTTTTCCTTCGTGTTCCAGAAGTCCTAAGGCATATATTTAAACTTGAGGTCATCTGGTGGAAATTTCAAATCTCACGTATTCTAAAAGACTAAATCTGTAAATAAAAACGTCTTTTAGAGGGAAAATTAACAGCAGATATTGAATTCATGCGGTTTTTTAGAAACCTTATCATAGGAATGATAAAATTGATTGTCTTATTGTAGTAGAAGTTGAAGGCTGATCTTAAATAGCTATTGAGTATTTGTGGGTAGGTAGACTTTCCGGTGAGTTTTTGATGCTTAATTTTATGAACTACCCATTTCACTGTTTTTGGATACTGAAATAAAATAAATATGATGTAAACATTTTTCAAATATGTACCTAAGTATATCAGTAGTCACAAACTTTTGTACATTTAATTTAACATTATATAGTAATTAATTTAAAATAGTTATTTGCATTTGTAACCATTTCCTATTGTAGCCTGTCAACATTTTTATTTTAACCATTTTGAATTAAAAACAAGCTTAGCTTCCTATCGCCAAACATAAAGCATTATTTCTTAAGAAAGTAGGTTTTCTAAAAAGTGTAATTAAAAATAATTTCCTAAGAGGATAAAATGAGATGAAAGCATTTGTGTTAAAAAGTCTCAAAATTTTCTCATTTTCAATAAAAGAAAACCCACGGACAAAAACGAGAGTTATTAAAAAGCTTTAAAAAGATTCACGTAGTACAAAACACTGGCGGGCGATCGTTATTCATAAACAGGTTCCTTAAATAGGCTCATTACAGGTTTCTCAAATAAAGTAATAAGAAAATCGTGTATCGACGTAATTCGGTCAGAGCTTCTACGGCTCTGGGAATTACTAAGCACATTACATAAGTAGACAGAGCTATCTGGTTTTGTGGTAAATTTACGTCCCAAGGCCAATAAATGCTACGGGTGGCTTTCTGTAGCGTAAGAGTAAGATGAGATTACTTATTGGAAAAAGTATCAAATAAAAGGTTCCTTAGTAGCTGCTACTAAAAAGTAATCTACAGTTAGTTAAAATTCGAATCATAAATGCAAACTACTAATTTTGTCCTTCTTCACATTGTTACGTGCAATATGGTAAGATATTAACTTTTAATACCACATTTATTTATTTGTATATAACTATATAATTCTGAATGACTAAGCTATTCTATCAATGTTTTGATGAAACTAAAAAAAAAGATTTTGTGAAGATCGTTCCATTTTCTTCAAGGGACAAAGTGCACACTTATGTTGCTACTATGTAAGAAAATTTTATTTTCATAAAGTGCAATAATATATAGTAGATCTTATTATTTCCATCTACATAATAAATGGAATAAGCTTAATGTTAATTTTTTTTTTCTGCGCTCGTATATGACAAAACAAAGTAATAGCATCTTAAAGTCAACACAAATTTTCTTGCAAAAAATTCATGTTGACCGTCTTTGAAAAATTCACGGCCAGTGTTAAAGAAAATTACAATGTTGTTACAAATACAGCCCAGGGCTGCTTTTTCCCTGATGTATATTAACCTCATCATTTATTGGTGGCCCACTCTGCGAAAGAGGTTGCCCTATGTTATTTTTCTTGGCCTTCGTATTTTTCTTTAGATTAAATTTGTATCCAGGGCCAGATGTACTTAATTTTCGAAAGGCCTTGCTGTATTGAATATTTTCGACATGACCGATTTGCATTTCAAATGTTTGTTTTATTAAACGGGAATGTTCTAGTATTGGATTTCTATCATATCTTTTTCATTACTCAAATCGAATTTGATGCAAAGAGGTTTTAGATTTGACGAGTACTTTACTAACCTATTTTAACTAGAAGTTAATGTATAGATTTTTTTTAATATAGCATGGAAGTCCTAAGCTAATATGTCTAAATTATCTACATTAATATTATCGAAAGCTACCAATCGTCATCGGTTGCCCATCGGAATATCAGAATAATTACATATTTATTTTTGTCTCGAGTGGTATCAGTTAAATTACTCAAAGTTTTTATTGTAACTATAAAACTACAGAGTAATAAAAATCTGTGCTTTAAAATACAAATTTTATCTAAAGAAAAAGAAAATTGAAAATTCAGAAAAAAAAGTTCACATAATCATATCTATATAACAATGCGATTCAGAACTTAAATCACATATTTAATTTCAGCTCTAATAAATCACTCACAAAATTGTATGATTTATCGGAAGTAGGCTTTTACAATTACTAAGGCTAACGTAACAACGTTTATAATAATACTGGTGAATAAATATAGGTCGGAGTATTTGTTCCGCGAAGTACTTACCACAAATTAATTAATAAACAACCAATGAGCTTTACTATAACGGTTCGTTCAATGAATATAGTTTACGGGTTAGCATTATATTATTTTATTAATAAATTTATGATCACTGTTACACTTCGTACCAGCAATCGATCGTAAGCGACAAGACGGCGTAAGATATTAAACGTTTATGATGGCCCAACGAAAAAGATTATTATTTAAAGTAGTTACACTAAAGCACACTGAAACTACTTATTATCACTCACTTCAACAATATTGATCTTGACTTGACCTGTGTTTTGTACGGTTATCGAATTCTTCGGACTTTACTTCTTTCAGTAAGAATAAAAAATAGTTTTAGATTTTTAGACAAAGTTAAGACAATGTTATTAGTGGTTTAAAACCTTATAGTTACTGCTTAAGATCTTTTTTAAACAAGCAATCGTTACTTTGATTGTACACAAATATTAATCTTTGGTAAATAAAATCATCTATTTGTGTGTGAGATACACATAATGTATGGTAAAAACATATTATAATATTAAAATAATTCGCTCGTATACAATATATTCATGGTTGTTTCACGGATACTTTTATCATTATCGTAATTTTCAATAACCATAATATGATTGGAGTAGTATTAAATTACGTATTCCTGTGGGTGTTCTAGATTTAAGCCGAATCGGTTCGTAATTAAGGCAATCCTGCGGGTCGGTAGACATCAATCCTTGTTTAATAGGGTTCGGTTCAACATATTGCTATGTGCGCAATAGTTATGTACACACACAAGATATTTATTTTTTCTTTGGATATGTTTTGAACTTGACGTGCGTTAGAATATAGATAGATAAAATTATTTATTTCACCCACACACAGTCACAGTATTTCACAGTAATTAACAAAACATAATGCAATTTAGGCGGTCTTATCGCTTGAAGCGATATCTTCAGACAACCTCATAGGCTCAGAAAAAAAAACAAGAAAGGTCAATATTGTTAATAACCACGTAGAAATATAATCATATGAACTTATAATATATGTTTGTATATATAATATAATAGTTAATATAGATTATATTTATAACATTGCAACTTCTTTGCTAAATTTTGAAATAAAAATCAACCACTTTTATTTGATGTGTAAAACATCAATGTTCTGAACTCCATCATTTCATGGGATCTCATACATTTTTGAACAATAAGTAATTAATAATAAATATCCCTGATATTTACACAGCGCCATATAGCCCCAAGTTAAGCGTGAAGCCTGTATTAAGGTACTAAACAACGGATAAACATACTCATATACATTTTTTTTGTAAATACATACATATTATACATAATAAACACCCAGACCATTACAAAGAGACATGTTCATGCACACAAATGTTTGTACTGCCCGGGGATCGGACCCGGAACCCTTGGTGTTGCAGTCGACCTCTCAACCGCAACACCTAATGGGTCGTCAAATTAATAATTTTATTTTTAATAACATTTGTTTAATACTTTTGTGCAATGTAATGAAAATTATTAGCTCTTGCCAGTGATTTTTTTCGGGATTGGATTTTTGTCTTTGATAAAAGGTTTCAAAAACTGTTATTTCCTTTAAACCAACCCTGCCATATATGTTACATAATAATTTCAAAATACATAAAATCCTGCTACCCACTCCGAAACTAGACCCATAAGACTTGAATTTCTCAACATCTCGTCTAAGGTAGCATCCATGATATAAAATAAAACCCTATTCAAAATTTGAGACTCCTATTTCTAGTAGTTAGCTTCGCACAAACAACTTACCCTAAAATAATTCAAATCATAGTTCGTGGAATAGTATCAAGTGTCTTTACATTAATTTCTCTCTATTAACTTACACTTTACACTTGCGATTAAAAAGTTTCAAAATCACGGGCAAGAGCTAAACGCTTAGTTTAGGACTCGATAGCGCTATGTGTATGTCAGTAGATATTAATATATATTTTGCTATTGTTTATGACGTGTTTAGGTGTTATAAATGTTCAAAGGGTTAAATGAATCCATGCTGAAAGACCGAACAGTGTAATTACTAGGTACCATGATTTGATCCATCAAACTGTATTAGTCCCGCATTATGATTTTGATCTCGATCTGCCCATACCTATCCTCTGTGAAGGCATTTGATTGCTATTGTACCAACACTTTTATAACACTTAGGCACCAGGTCAACAAGTTGATTAAATTTTACTTTAAAAAATATAGCTATTAAAATTACCGGGTATATAAGTCCTAACATCTGTTGTCGGGTGATGGCAGCAGTGCGGCGTTGATTCAGAATATTAGCAGTTGATTATAGTGGTCTCATTTAATACCACTCTGTCATGATTAGGCGTATCACTTACCATCTGGTGAGCGTCCTAACTGTCCTATACACTTTCTAACATGAAATATACAAAAAAGTATTTTCAAAGCAAAGCTATCACTCCCCAAGGCTATGGTGTGTGGAAAGGCATGCTTCCTGCAATGATAATGAAAACTATCACTGAAGCATGGCATTCTAATCTACAATTCTAAACTAACAAGGATATATATATAAACAAACTCCTTGGTCGTTTCTCGTCGGAATTATTTATCGCTTCGTTCAAATCATGTCACCGCTATTACGTTCGAAGTAAACAAATTACCCTAGCTAACAAACCGTCGAACTCGTGTGAATGTTTTATACGTACGTCCTTAATGACGACCCAAAGACGGCGTCATGGTTATAATCTAATTGGACTATAACGTGCTGGAGCTTTAACATGGTTGTTTTACAGAATAATTTAAAATTAGGTCCATGTCCTGTTAAAAACTGATGTAACTAATATCACCTGCTATAACGACTTACATTTTGGGGTAATATATATACAAAAAAGTATATTAGTATGTTTGTCGGTTGTTTAGTACTCATATTACAAACGAATGCTTAATTTAGGGATAGATGGCGGCTGTGTCAATGTCAGTGGATATTTATTTATAAGCATGCATACATTGAAATTTTTGTTTGAATTAAATTTGAAGGGTGAGTGCCCAATTCTTAGGCTGATTGCGCCACTGTCCCAATACTGTGGCTATCCGAAATTATACTATGGTCATATTATATAAACCGGTCTGTAATTTTTATTCGACAGACAAATGCAATGGATGGAATGTCGACTGAACGAACGCATATATATGATAAATAATTAGATTTTATTAAAAGTTAGTACCAATATTAGTACAAACTTTTAATAAATCTTTTAATGTCAATTATAAATGATTACTACGACTTTATTGCTTCTTTCGCACGCAATTGAAAAACGGATTTTCAAAGAGTGTTTGCGCTGATAGATAGTGTCGTGTTTTTATTCATTTATTTGTTGTTATTAATAATACAACGCCAACAATAAGACCATGTATTTTCATAGACTTTAGCTTCCTACCTTGAAAAATTCATATTGAATCGCCGTGCTAAAATTATATTTCGTGATTTTCACTATGATCTTTAGAGTAGTTTTTTATTTGTTTTAAGACAGTTTACAAGAAACACTCGTACACGTTGATCATATACATTGATACTATACATTTGTAAGAGATACACACAAGTAGTGAAACCTAAATCACAAACTGCCACGACAAGCACTGACATGGAAGCAGTTTTGCAAATTGAACCTTGAACTTAACAACACAGTATTTCAATGAGATGATATAAATAGTTGTATAAGGTCAGGCAAATTTAGTTATCACGCATATTGTCTAACACAAACAATCATGTCATAACTTCAGTTAGACCAAAGACATTATTGTCTAACCTATATCACGATTGCTATCATTTGACAATACAATGTCTATTGTTGGCATAACTGACACATGGTTGCATCTCCCATGCTGGGTAATGGACTATAGTTGAAGCCAAACACCTATTGACCTCTGCTGCTTTAGGGTTACTACATTTAGAAGTTGCGTATGTATAATTACTAAATGCTGTTATATTAGTATCCCCTATGGGTACATAGCCAAACCATGGGTGCATTTTCAATTTTTTGTGAACAATCCTTATTCTCTTTACAATGTCCCCTTGCTACTTTCATTCGATAAATATAATGCGGGAACTATAAGGATTGCCTTGCCTTCCCAAGCATGAAGGAGATCTTTCATCAGACAACAGATGACTGCTTAATTTAAATAAACTTCCTGATACTCGTTTACGCCTAACTAAATAATTGGATTTACAAAAAAAGAATTGCTGTAATAAAATATGATAATCGTCATATATAGATATGAAATAAGGAAAAAACTAATATTATTGATTATAATGTTAAATAATGCAGAAAGACGCAATAATAAATTATGAGTGAACTTAGCATAACCCTGTTTGATACGTTCTTCAGATAACCTTAAACTATCGATTCTCAAAGTTAAAATAAACTACGAGTATAGAATTACTTCAATTCACGCACAAGTAGTACCTAAGTAGTAAATAACTAGGTATGCTAAAGCCATATGAAATTTTAAGTTATAATACACAATTCAAGCAAAATACGTATAAACTATACGTATAACTTATAGATTTTGAAGTCCGTTAACAATAACCATAAACCAATATACAATGTATATATAAGGAATTCGTCTCAGAAATCCTTTTATAAGAGTTATTTTTATATTTTTCTCAGTTTGTGGGATGGTGTTTAATATTTCTTATTTGTAATAGTTACTAGTACAGTACTTTGTAACAGCAAAAACAAAATATGTTATTAGTGTGCCACAAAATAGTAAGATTTTATTTTAAAAATTGTGTTTCTTTCAATAGTGTTCTGTCATGCGTATCATAGGTGCGTCATTTGCCATAAAAAATGTTTACTTTGCTGTACTATTTGTATAATTTAAGTTTATATACTCATAGTTTCCTATTTTGAACAAAAATTTAATTCATTTCTAGTCATATACGAGTATTTACTCATTTTTTAATGTGTCCTATATTTTCAGTCAAGCTGGGGGATTTTCTATATGTATTGCATATATTTACTGCGTACTAAAATTTAATGTTTTACATATAGTATACTGAAATCAACATTTAACTCACGGCTGTTGGCTAAAAAAGACAAAGTCTCTCTATCGTTCAATATATACCGAAGAAAAGTTTAAACCTTTTTAGGCAGCCACATAGAATGGCCCCAATGTAACTTTCTTTTGCATATTATGCAAATTTGAATGTGCTAGCTTAACTAAATTCGCGTCCGAAAGTTAATTGGACTAATTAAACAGTGTCAGAGTTGGTCCAACCAACAATACATTACGAAGTAATCGATTCTACTTAATTTGTGTAAAACCGCTCATCAAACAAGTGTAATCGGTTTCAGAGTTGCGCAACGAAAGCGAAATGTATCTTTCATGTTTAATATTTCGAGGTTATTAGTTGGGACTTATATTTGTTAGAACCCAGGAAAGCTTGGTGCAGTATGCTAATTTGTGAAAGTTGGAGGAAAAAATTCAAGGGTACTAGAAATATTTAGAAGCCGGCTACGCAAAAATGACTGAAAGGCCTAAGGTTAAGAAACATAATAGTCTTGTATAAAGTGGTTGAATATAGATTATTTTGATCCTTTACGCTTCGAAAGGTGTGTAAAGGCAAAAAATTAAAGGGAATTTTTGTTTTTTTGTAATTTCATTCCAATTTTTTTTTACTTTCTACTAGATTTGACATTTGGCCGCTATCTCACCTGATGTGAGGTGACGCTAGCAGGTCATGTGTTTCACTCCTTTATCGTACGTAAATCTTAAATACAAAGCGAGTATAAAGTCGACTTTGTAACTACTTGAATCTTTTTATTACTTCTCCATAGTAATAAGCTTTTATCCAGGCAGTGAAATTCATAATTTCTGGATAATAAGACTGAACATCGCTACATCACATCTTAATACGTACTACTCTGAAGATATCCCAATAATCTGCCTGTGCGAGATCAGAAGAGCCCCCAAACAGCTCAAAAACAACAAGGCGCCAGTTGAGGATGGAATCATTTCAGAGATTCTGAAAGCGGGTGAAACACCGGTACTAAAAGTCCTTCAGAAGCTCTTTATCTCGGTTCTCATTGTGGGTGTTATGACAAAGACATGGGATAGGAGCGTGGTGGTGCTGATTTTCAAGAAGGGTGATAAGGCCTTACTCAAGAATTACAGACCTATCTCGCTTCTGAACCATGTTTATAAGTGGTTCTCTAGGGTTATTACGAACCGTCTCGCCTCTAGTTTGAAGATTTCCAACCTCCCGAACAAGCCGGTTTTCGAAGAGGCTTGTTCGGGAGGTTTATATATATAATTGTATATTTATTTTTATATATATATACAATTGTATATATATATATAACAAATATTATAAGTAATTGCACTTCGGTTTTTTAATACGGGATCAAAGGTATATCATACTTGTCAATTACCACCGAGCTGTTTGCTAAGTTGCTAATTTCCTTTTATTACAGTAGCATTACAACGTCGGTGGCTCAATGTTGTGGACTGTCGCCTTCCTACCGGGAGGGCTGAGGTTCAAATCCCGACACGTACCAATGAGTTTTCGAATTTTCGAAAATATATGTTTTGGCGACCCATTTGGTGTTGCGGTTGAGAGGTCGGCCGCAACACCAAGGGTACCGGGTTCGATCCCCGGGCAGACAAACATTTGTGTGCATGAACATGTCTATATATAAGTATGTTTATCCGTTGTTTAGTACCCATAATACAGGCTTAACGCTTAACTTGGGGCTAGATGGCGCTGTGTGAATGTCAGTGGATATTTATTTATTTATATGTACGTTATCCGATGCTCTTCGGTGAAGGAAAACATCGTGAGGAAGCCTTCATGCACGCCTCTGAAGGAATCGAAGGTTGTGTGTGAAGTCGTCCAATCCGCACTGGGCCTGCGTGGACGACTAAGGCCTAATCACCCTATACGGGGAAGGCTCGTGCCCCTCGGTGAGAACGTTTAATAAGCTGATGATGATAGTAGCATTCATTTAGTTTCCCATTATTGAGTACCGATTGTAGCAAAACCCTGCAAATTATTACGATAGATTTTACGTCCAGTCTATCACGAGCAGTTACAGTTCATAAAGCAATAGTAACTTTGAATTAGTGCACAGGTATTCCCGCATGGCATATTTTTAGGAAGTTTAGACCGTATTGAATCGAAGGGGCTCACTGCGAATTGTGGATCTTAACGACTACTAAGATATGAGTCGGGACAGACTCCTGATCACATATCAAAGAATGACATTACATTTTTTTCAGAAAAATCAGGTTATTCTGTCGTAACGTAACTTGGATAAATTACAAAAAGTTACTTTCACTATGCAGAGACACATGGAATTCGAAGCCACGATTCCCGTATCAGCAGCTATCTTGCTCAACACTTAACCACGGAGGCAGTTAAAATAGCATATAACTATAAAGCCTAAAGGACATTAAACAATATTGGGAGAGTGGAACAAAAGCAATGAAGATCCACTATGCCCCTATGTCATGAATATTCAATTGTTTTGTTCTAGTGTTACGTAAAAGACAATATAATGTGACATCTACGAGTAAGAGCCTCAAGCGTTGTTCTTGGTACCGTTATACATTGCTCAAATGAAAAAGTTTTCCATTAAGTTTGAGGTTGATGGAAAAGAAAATTTTCGCTCAACTTCAACTAAAAATGAGGAAAATATGAAATCTGACAGCTCAGGATTGATATAGAATGTAATACGTGTTTTATTGGTGAGAACATCTTAAAACAAAAGTTGCTTAATACCGTGCACCATTCTGACTGCTGGCTGTGAATGAAACAAGTATCAAATTCTTGATTGAAAAGTCTAAGTAGATTTAAATAGAATTTTAGAAAAAAATATATTGTATAGAAACGTATTACGTAGAGCGTCGGTGGCTCAATGGTGTGGACTGTCGCCTTCCTACTGGGAGGGCTGAGGTTCAAATTCCGACATGTACCAATGTGTTTTCGAATTTTCGAAATTATATGTACGTTATCCGGCGCTCTTACGGTGAAAGAAAACATCGTGAAGAAACCTTCATACACGCCTGCGCAGAGATTCAAAGGTTGTGTGTGAAGTCGTCCAATCCGCACTGGGCCCGCGTGGACGACTAAGGCCTAATCACCCTATACGGGTAGGCTCGTGCCCCTCGTTGGGGATGTTTAATGAGCTGATGATGATGAGGAACGTAATGACTGTCGGCTTACAAACAGCGTAGACACTTTAATTGGTTATTTACTGTCTAATTTTGTAAAATAAATAAAACTAGTAATTTAATTATGAATGCAAATCAAAATCTACAAAGAAAAATGTATTTGAGAAAAACACCATTATAATATATATCTTTACAATTATTAAATTGAACAAGACTTGACAAAATAGACTAAAACGAAAACACAAGCATTGTTTGCAACCATGCATAGCAATAACCAACCATAAAAACATATGAAGGAAGACGTGAAAAATATGAAAAAGCTTTTGCCATGAACTTAAAGTGCTATGTAATATTAAAATTTCAGAGAATCATAGCTGAACGAGGAGTGCACTATATTGAGTTTGCATCGTACTGAAGGATTCAAACAGCTTATAAAGAACTGTTACCTCAAAGAACTACCGCAACTATGTATTATAAGTAAAACCTTTTGCCTATTCTCATTATTTTACTAACATAGTTTATATTTTTTATTTTTAATTCAGTATTTTTTTGAAAAGCGTTTCATGATGTTATAACTATGTGAGATCTAGGTACCCACGCTCAGAACAGGATTTAAAATTTTGCCGCCCCTGGGCAGTGAAAAAAACGCCGCCGCTGCTTATCAGTGAAATTTAACTTTAAGTCATGATTATGATTTAAAAAAAAATTCAAATAAGTTGATTAATCTATGAATCATACAATATGCGATGTATTCATATATGATTTGAATTATCTAGAACTCATGAATAGTATTGGTTAATATTGATAATACCAAATAAAAGTTTTTTTTTCCAATTCCCAAATATCGCCCTAACCCAACTACTCCTAATGCAAAGTCCATACTCTTACTGCCCTGCTAAAATAGGGTATCCGCCAAAATTTTCAAAAGGTTGAGGGCATAATTAGATCAGATTTGCTCAGCATTGGATTTGGCTACCTATCGGTTACTGGAATGACAAAAGTTTTTCTTCACACACAGCTTTTCTCCAATTTTGTTTGAAAAATAAATTTCCTTTGTGTATATTTTTTAATAAAAACGCATTACTTGTTAATTTCTTGCTTAGTTATGCCAAATCGTTCTAAGTATCCTAAAACTACATTTAAATTAAAGTTTTAGTAGAGTAAATATCTAAATTAATACAGCGGCTGTTATACATAGGTGAATCAGGTTTAAAATTTCATAATATATTATACCAATTCGTAGTAAAAAAAAAAAGAAATTGCTGTAAAGCAATAAATGCTGGTAGCTATTATTTAAATAGCTTTAATCTTATATTGAATAAAATAATATTTTACAAACAAATTCATATAATGTACTTGTTTGTTAATAAATCAAAATATATACGTATTATAGGAATAAAACATTGAGAAAAATTCTATATACATATAGACAGGACATAAATTACTTTAAAGTTTCCAAGACCAACAAATTATGTTCAAGGCTTTCGTAAAACTATTAAAACAGACCAAACAAATTATATATTTGTCAGTTACCAATAACTTCACCGTGACAATCGTAAAGTAGAGCTTTAGTAACGAAAATAAATTGACAGTAAAATACAGTTTAAGACACAATGAACACAATTACTCACCTTATATATTCACATAAACACACGACAAACAAACAGTTTGTTAAACCATTAACTCATAACGTTCGAAGACCACATCAGCGAAACTTTGTAGAGAGCCGCGCGGGCCGCGTCCGTACAGTTAAGTGGTTCGGGACCAACTGAATTCGGTGTCCCTTTTGAAACTGTTGCATAGACTCCAAACATGCGCAAAGCGAGTTCAGTATTTAAATCCTTACTTTCTTCATTACTGACTCAATATATCCTTAACACGCACTCTTTGATATAAAGTACTCAATCTGCACAGAAATGCTTTATGTTATTTCACACGCGGTATTCGTTGCTGTAACGGTTAAAGTTTTCTTTTTCGGGGCTATAGCTTCTATGTGAAAATGTTAATTGAATTTTCAGTTGGGTTTTACGCGTTTATTATGGAAAAATAAAATTCAGTTTATTATAGGTACAAATTTTATTTTACAGTTTTATTTCTTTTTTTTGGCGCAATGTTAGTGGCAGTATCATATTAAGTTTTTTAATCCATTACGTCTCGATGAGAAGAAAAAGTTTGTTTGGTTATGCTCATAGAGTATTCGCTGTTTTGTCATATTTAACATTATTCTGCTTTTGTTTATTTCCTTACTTAGGATATTAAAAACTTCTTTGGATATCTAACTTGGTAGTAGACTCGATACTGAGTCGTCCAGTAGGTACCACCGCAGTGCTAGATATCGTTCCGTGAAATAAGCGTGCTATTTACGAGTATGCACTTTTGTGTTTCAGGGTGAGGGCACTGTAACTAGGGAAATTACCGGATATAAGAGACTAAAAATCTGTTGTCTCGGGTGACAGGCGCAGTGCGGCATTCATGAAGAATAATAACTTTTTATCAGTTATTGGTATTCTTTAATGCCGCTCTGTCATGGTCAGGCAAATCACTTGCCATCAGGTGAATGAAAAAAAAAACATCCCATCAGGCAAGTGACATCAATGGCAATCTATATTAGAAACGCCAGAGGGCATAAAACTGCGTTGCCAGCCCTTTAAATGAAAGCTTTTTTGCCGTATACCAGGATGAATGATTGATTGGATGTGCAAAAGGCCATCAACTACCTTTTTCATCCGAACATATTCAATTATCGAAGCTGAGAAAATAATCTCAACGTCTTATTTTTATGACCTAAATAAAGCTTTAGTAGTTAAGATAATTCACAAGTACCGATATAAATCTCCTAAAATAGCACTCGAAATTCATAAATCATTTGCTTGCCGACCTTACTGGCATACATATGTAAATGCGTAATACCTACACACTATTTCAGGAATGCATAACAAAACCACGCATTCCTTTGATGTATAACTATGATTATGTAGGCAAGTAGGAATCACGCAGCATGGTCGCTTTAGCGAACAAGTTGAATCCACAAAGCTTAAACGGTAGCGTAATACAGTAATATCATCGACGCTCTCATTAACGCTTACCTAGTTAATATGTTACCTAGTTACTTTGAAATCATTGGCATCCTTTTGTACTCTTATTATGGAATGTTTTTATGGGTACCTAATACCATATATATTTATAACAAAAGGTAAATAAAATAAACGTTAAATTAATAAATCATAATAAACTATAATTCGATAGTTTATTATAGCTCTTATTATTTTACACAGCGCGCTCGCGCCGCCCACGCTGCCGCGCCTGCGCCGCCCTCTGCCATACCGTTCGCCGGAACCCGCCTTACTCTATATTAAATAAGATTTTTCCATTTTTATTCATTGTTATATGTATAGTTGATCAATAGATTGAAGTGTTCAACATGATTTTAGGGGTTTGATTTTGGTATTAATAGATTTTATTTGGGGGATGTGCTAAATTACGAGAAGGTTCGTATTAAATGATGCCAATGTTCTTGATTTCACCATGTAAAACACTGCCTCCATATTCTAGTGGTCACACCATTGGATTTAGATAGATCCGTCACCAGTGGACTTGAATCCACCAACGAGACTGTATACTGAAAAGTTTATTATTTTAACTACTATTTCTATTGCAAACACGATTTTAGATTTCTAGTATACTCGGCTTTGGTCGCAACGTAAGCCTTTTCGAGTGCACTAGCACTTAACCGGCAGCACTCTCGGTGTAAACAAAATCCTCCGAGGTAACACTGGACCAAATTGAATAGACCTAACATTTATAACTAAAGCCGACCAATCAGTTATTTATTTATTTATAACGGAACTGTTGGAATTTATATTTCAAAATTGTTTTATATAATAATGTCTTTTATATCTTCCTAATAATTTATTCATTGGTATATCCTTACTGAAACGAATGTCTGAAAGAATTAATCAGTTAAATATAAAAATAAAGTAAAAGTTATAAATAGTAACGCATATCCTGACGTCATAATATTTTTCTAGGTGGATACCATTTTGGTGCCTAACTAAATTATTTGTTAACTTTCTTTAAGTTTAATTTATGTTTTGTTACTTTTGAATGCAAATAAATGTTATTCTATTCTAAAAACCATAGATCACATAGCAAATACTAAACCATAAATGAATTTAATAAAAAATAAAGCATAAAAGTCAACATTTTTTTCATACCTGAATAAAGTTCCACATTTATGAATGAATCTGGTGTCATAATGATATTATTTTTATAATATCAAGTTTTCTAAGAAAATCTCAATAAGTTATCTTTGTGGAGTAAATTAAGGTCTTGCTCGACCGAATTATTTTTCTAGAGCTTCTCGACAAGCGGACCAGTGGTTTCCTTATGAAAACTCGCGCACCAATTTTAATTAAAAATGTCTTATTTCTTCCGGATAAAGGCGCACTTAAGTTCATCTTTTACGTGGAACATCTTTTTTCTCAGAAAGGCTGGAGGAAGCAAACAGTAGATAAGATTACAATTTTCATCAGTTAATAAGCGTTGTAGGGTTTATACATTGCTACTCAATTTATTGTCGACGAATATTATTGATAATCTACAGAATCTCAATGGTGTGGACTGTTGTCCTCCTACCGGGAGGGCAGACTCTACACATTGGTAGGCTGCCTCCTACCAATATATATATTCGAAAATATATACGTTATCCGACGCTCTTGCGGTGAAGGAAAACATCGTGAGGAAACTTGTGCGCACGCCTGCGAATTGATTTAAAGTTTGTGTGTGTAGTCAGCCAGTCCGCACTGGGCCCGCGTGGATGACTAAGGCTTGATCACCCTACACGGGTAGGCTCGTGCCCCTCGGTGGGGACGTTTAATGAGCAGATGATGATGACATATGAATAGGTATATCTTTATGTAGATTCTAGTGGACCTAGTAAAATATGAATCCTACCGTTATTGGTTATGTTCTCTTGTAGCGATAAGGTAATGTGAAATGTTTGTGTGTTCCGGGTTCGATCCCCGTGCGAACTAATATATTTTTCTCGGTGTTTTTGTTTAGTTCCCGTAGTACAAACTCACTATACGAATACAGTAACATGAAAACGTAACCCTAGGTGTATCTTATAGCTATTGCATAAACATTTCACAAAAATCTCCGATTGGCCTATCAAGCGTGGATATTATGAAAAAACGATTTTATAACAATTCAGCAAGACAGATCACAACAGATTTAGCAGTTGACTTTCAAGTAGTGTACACAAAATTCGCCACAAAATAAAAAATTAAAAATGTCGTCAGTCAATTTAACAGTTCTGTATGTTCGTACATACATATAGAGAATAATGAACCGATCGATTTCTTTCTATTTTTAATCAAGATCACATCGCAACGCCCCGTAGAACTAATTACCTTCACTAAAAAGTATACTATGACGCGGCATTCCTCCACAACGGACGGTCCGTAACAGTTCGTATGCAAATGAATTAATTACAAAAATGTACTGCGTACAAAGGCGGAATGTGCGTTCCTTTTCGGCGAAATCCGGAGTTATTAACATTGGGGTGGCGCCTAATCTCCTAAATACGGTAATTTTGGAAGTCGAAGTGAATGGAGGCCAACTGTTTAATTATGTTTATTCTAATTTAATTTCCGACACTCCGTATTACGGAGCACAACGATGTCTATATTACTGGATGAGATTTTGTTTGATGTGAGTAAATAGCCGCGCTAGGTGGATCGAGATTAGAAAACTGATTAGACAATGTTTGTACTTGAAGGAAATCGTGTATGTGGTAGTGTTGCCAAACAATTGATAGATGATATCGGTCAGATTACGTATCTATAGCTTAATTTTAGTACAATCGTTTAATCTGCAATACTTCCGGCTTCATATTGTCGTCTTATACTAATTTCGGACTACGTATATATAATTTCGAAAATACATTGGTTCATGGCGGCATTTGATCTTCGATCGGAAGGCGACAGTCAACACCAATGAGCCACCGACGCTCAAAAGCAATGCTCTTAATGGACCTTATTAAATTTTCCACACTTAAGATGACCATGCTGCATCTTATTCCTATCAACATAAGGTTACATGTTAAACCTTTGACCTCCAGGAATTAAGACACAATGGGAAATCTATTGTTTATGACGCTTTAAGGCGTATCTTGCGGTCAAAGGGTTAAATATTTATGGACAGGGTAACGTTAAAATAATACCACGTAGTGAGGATCAAAACTCAGACACTGATGGCAAAGCCTATAAAGGTTTATTAAAACTTTCAAACATTATGTAGACTAAGTCGTCCTAGTTGCGGTTTTGCATTAATTTATGAAGCTGGAATCGAACCTTGATTAACGAGCAACGCTTAACCCCAATTTATGCAGGACTTACCTGCAAATTCATGACTTCGTTGCATCATCAAAAGATTCTGCGTATACAAATGATTTAATGGATAATTTCTTCATTATTAAATAAATAATAAATAAATAAGCAAATTCATGACTTCGTTGCATCATCAAGAGATTCTGCGTATACAAATGATTTAATGGATAATTTCTTCATTATTAAATAAATAAATAAATATGCACTGACATTCACACAGCGCCATCTAGCCCCAAGTTAAGCGTGAAGCCTGTATTATGGGTACTAAACAACGGATAAACATACTTATATACATTTTTTTGTAAATACATACATACTATACATAGAAAACACCTAGACCATTACAAACAGACATGTTCATGCACACAAATGTTTGTACTGCCCGGGGATCGAACCCGGAACCCTTGATGTTGCAGCCGACCTCTCAACCGCAACACCAAATGGGTCGTCAACTTTTTTATTAATATGAGAAATGTAAATTTTTCTGCTTGTCTCTTCTAAAAGAATCAGGCCTGCATTCTAGAACGAAACTCATCGTTGATCTTTACTGGAATTGAGTTTAAAAGGGACAACGCTATATACGATAAATAACTGCATCCGCTTCTAACTCTATTTAAGTAAAGATCCATGCTTGAGTCTCGTTCTAGATTACGGGCCTTCAACTTCTACGATTTTATTTTAAAAGCAATAAAATAGGTGTCATTAAAGATATAGTTGGCGCATAGTTCCAGCACTCGTCATTAATTGATTAACTTCAATAAAAGCTAACTGAAGTATAAGTCCATTTCCGTTCAGGCATTGTAGAATGTTTAGTGCAGTGAACTGAGTGATTAAACAATATAACAAATAACGTATTTTAAACCCTAAATAAAAATGTTTATCTATTCAACCTATCGCAGTCCACTGCTGGACATAGGTCTCCCCCATTTGGCGCCAGATATCCCGGCCCTCCGCTTTTCTCATTCAGCCTCCATCAATTTATTAGTAGTTGTAATATTTTTGAAATTAATTCACGATATTTGAGGACAAATGATAATGCCCCTCACAAACATCTGTGCTACCGGAACTCAAATTCTGAACTTGGACTTCGTAGCTAGTATCTTTGGCGGAAGGATGAAACTTCTGTCTGATCTATTAGAACATCTAACCCGCTGGATTTCTCCGTAAATAAGTTATGTTCAGAAATTAGTAAAAGGATTATGGAACGATTTAATTGATTTTATGATATGTAAATCAAGGACATACGTAATGCCAGCCATGCTAGTCCAGTAAGAGTGCTACAAGTAAGAGTCATCATCAGCTCATTAAACGTCCCCACCGAGGAGCACGAGCCTACCCGTATAGGGTGATTAGGCCTTAGTCGTGCACGCGGGCCCAGTGCGGATTGGACGACTTCACACACAACCTTCGAATCTCTTCGCAGGCGTGCATGAAGGTTTCCTCACGATCACACAAGTAAGAGTGAATCACATGATCTTCGTCAGCACGCACCATTTTAAGTAATTACTAGTTTGTATCCTAAACGTCGTATTCTAAGGCTAATTAAAGCAAGTGGAATGAATATTCTGCCGTCCTTTAACTAGAACTACGTTAACCCTCTCTCAGTTAATTTTTAGTTTTAAATGCGAAGTGATATTTTTTATGTAAGAATATAACTTTCTGGCTAATTAGCATAACCGTTTGGCTTTTAGTTTCATAAACATAAAAAATTCTTTACATGACAAAAAATTCAACAAATTCGTAATCTAAAACTGACAACCACACTTCTTAGGTAAATATGCGTTAACGTAAATGATTTTACACGATATTAAGTAAATTTCTGTTCAGGATAAATCGTAAACGATTCAAAAAATATTAATTTCCTGTGTGTTACGGAAGTTTTTTCCTTTTTATCCAAATCACTTTTAGCAATTTGTAGCAGGTATTTAAGAGCAGTGCAAAATAATTACTCGTATTTGCATATACATTGATTTGAGTGTCATTTTATGCATGATTTATTTTTAAATAAACAACTAAATGCACAATCTCACTCAAAAAGCACCTATGGCAAAATTCTGCCCATCGCGGTAGTTGGGGCAGAATTTTCATTCATAATCACGTCGTAGCGAGCGACGTGTCATAATGACATAATAGTATGCTCGTGCTTTTGATTTTGTACCCTTTCAATAACGCGTTAAGGTCAAAATTTAACTGAGTAATTTCGTTTAGTCAATATAAGAATAGCTGTAAGTACCTACGTATGTGTCGTGCAGCTCGGAATTTTTTTGGTGAACCTTTCTTCGTTTTGTATCTAGTTAGTTTTTTGTTTATTTGAAGTTTTATTAGAAGGTCAAATGGTTGCTGCTGAAAAGAAGCCAGAATTTTATTTAATATTCTTGTACAGCACTACAGTTTATGATATTAAATCCATATAGTGTTTGTATGAAATTTTAATAATAATTTATTAGAGTAGACGTAGCGCAAAGCATAAGTGCTGAACCTTAGTAAAATGGGTGTTTAGTCCAGAGACCTCCCTCTGGGCACGTCTTATACGAGACGCAGTTTATCAAATATTATTTCGTGTGTATTTCAAAAGCTATGAAATTACAATTTGTGCTTGTTAAGTTTCAAGAATATGTCTTGAAAAATATTGTGAGATGATTTATGTGTCAGGTTTGCCGCTATCAAAACTTGATTATAAATATTTCTATAACTTTTTGTAGGACGAAATATGTAAAGTCAACTAGTTAGGCAGTAAAAAAACTTGATACGCAGCTCCAACAAGTGCTAGTCGCCGTAGCCGAAAATCTGTCTTGAAACGTCTCACATCCCGGGACTGTCTACTGCAGTATTAAAGGGACTACTCCACGATAGTCATACTTAACGCTTGGCAGTGCAGCTATAATATTATCAAATGAAATTATTTGCTAAAAATAATAATATCACTTAGCCGCCTGTTACAGTGGGAAGAGTAGAAATAGTGTCAATCGTAATATACTATCGTATTACCCACAATGTATGCATAGACACCATTAAAATAATTTGAATGTCAAACTCGCTACATAAAAACATGAATAAAAAGCTTCATCCCAAAATTATAAAAACTTTCCATGTGCTGACGCCGCTTAATTTTTAACAAACCTGGCATTCTCAATTTTTCATACAATTTTAATGTCCCAACTTGTTTGTTTACGTACCCTGGATTAGCGTCAAGGCCTTTAACGTGTATATTAAAAAAAAAATCCATTTGTGTCAGCACGTAACGTGGCACAAGTTTGTTTTAATTCTGACGATGCAGCGGCAAAAATAATTAAAGTGAGAAAAAATTCAAGTCCCAACATAAATTAAAACGATAAGTTTATACATTTGAAAAATGTCAAGAACAACTGGCGTTTTGCATTTTGGTGGCTTTGTATGTAATTAGGAATTTTACACAATAAAAAGCTCGTTTCACACAGTCATGTACCTGCTGTTTTGCATTTGTTGACGACTGTGTTTTGGATAACTTAATTATAATGACGACACTAGAATACTGTGAGTACTGTGCAGTGAACATTGATAATCGTGTTGTCGCAAATCTAAAACACTATCCTCTTTAAAGTCATATTTATGGAGCAATAGATAAGATAATTAATAATAAATGATTCGCTGATGTAGTTGTCTGAGAGTTGAGTCCCATGATGCGATTTTTTTCCACTTTAGGGTCACAATGCAGATTGAGTCACCTGTCTGAAAAGAAGCTCATTGAGCCTTCGGCAACAACTGACAATATGCCTGTCTTTATAATACAAGTTAATTTAAAACTTTGGCACCAGGCTCGCTATGATTCCTCCTCAATATAATGACTCACTCGATAAGAAGAAATGAAAAGAATCACTACCGTCCTGCCCTGGTTATTTTGAAATTCATCTTTTAGAACCCAACCTTGATAAAACCTTTTAGAACCAAACCTTAGGTAAGGTTAATAAAATACATATCAATATGTTCTATAAAAATACAATTCTTGAGTATTTTTTAAAGCAACCAAAATGTATAACACAATAATGTAACAAATAAGCCTTATTACATGCCCTATGAACAAAGATTAGGGTTTCATCACTGTTATTCCGAAGTTGATCCAATACTAACTTATACAGTTAAAGGCAAACTCAATACCAATTCAATCGAGGTTGACTAGTCTTGTGTATTAATAACTACCCATGAAATGGAACCTTTACCCCTTCCCTGAGTAGCCGTCTATCCTACTGACAGTGTAAAATAGCATTCAGTGGTGCAGAGGTCCAAGTTTTTTCATTAAAATTTGTACTATTATAGTGATATTTTCGCAAACCACTTATGGCACTATTTTATTTATCACTAAGACAATAAAGACACCATAAATTTAGAATTATCCATTACTCATTGGTGAAGCTTCCTTCCAATGCTTAATATCGTATTTTAAAAAACTTTTAATTCCTTGTTTTTATCAAGATTTACTGAGTATGTTATATGTTAATCAATTAAAATTATTTAAAAATACTGACTAAATTTAAGCAAAATACCTTTATGATTTTAAGGTGATCGAATCGAATGTACAAGTTTTCAATCATGAAAGGACCTTAGCCTACAAAACATAATAATATAATGGTATAAGGACACCATTAGGCCATAGGCTCACCCACCCATTCCTTCTATTTTTGTAATTGTATCTCTCTCCCTCTTCAACCTATAGCAACCCACTGCTGGACATAGGTCTCCCCTATTTAGCGCCAAACATTCCGGTCCTCTGCTATTCCTGGAATTGTATATTAACTATTAATTTAAAAGGGCTATTAATTTAATCTTATAATACATTAATGTTACAAATATTTTAAGATACGAGAAGAACTTGTGCCGATACGTTTTGCATGTTATTAAGTATTTATTAATTCTCATCTAATAAAAGGAAAACGAACAAGTTATCATACAAGGAGAATATGTAATTTTATTTAATTTCTTTTCTTTTCAGGTATCGATGCTAAGCTATTATCATATTTTGTTTATTATTGTGTATTACTATCCACTGATATCGTTTCACGAGATTAGAGTTATTCCTATGAAGGGGCCGTACAGTCAAAGTCACATAGTGCGGTTACGTTGCAAGCTGAAACACCTGATTGTCTGAAAAGAAAGATGATTCAGTTCTCCGGAGCTGACAGAACATCCCAAGACCAATACAGGCAGATTTTATGTTTATGCACCCAAACGTTTGTACTATACCGGAATCCTAAACCATAGGTTATAATGCCTTTTTATCACCACATCAGGTAATCACCAATCAGTGTAATATTATGTTAGTGTTTATATTTTTTATATAAATGAATTTACGAACTTGGCCTCACTATTTACCGTACATTTGTACGGCATAACTTATTACATTACTCTGATTGTAATTTCCAAATCAATCTGTTTAATACCTCGGCAGTATATCATGAGAAGGGTAAGACTCGGACAGATCCCTCGGCCCTTAGGGAAATCATGGAGCCTTTACTTCAAACCTCTAATTCGCTTCATTGTAGGTTTCACGCTTGTATTCTCAAATTTGTCATTTAGTTCCTTTGTCTAGCGTCACTTGGAATATTTTAGATGGAAATATATCTTTAGAACGTTAAAAGGAAAACTTTTATTTTTTGCATAACTTGAACCGTCTACGTAGCGCATGCAACAAAGCTTTTAAAAGGAAAATCTATTTGGAAATATTCTTTTTTGGTAGTCTGCTCCTATTAGTCTTAGCGTAGACTTTCTCGATAAATCGAAAAATAAATTCATAATTAGACATAAATTTAACATTGTAATATTTGACAAATCATACATACCAGCAGATTAAATAAACCTGTGAGTGCAAAAAAATAAAATCTTCATTTGCCTCTTGTACTTTTACTTATTATTAGACGCAGCTTTTAATTAAAACGTTTTGTTTTTCAACGTTTTTAAAATATTGTTGGGAAAAGGTTTAATAATATTGTATAAGCTTGGTATAAGCTTAAAGTTCGATGTACTGTGGCGTACGAGTTACTGGAGAGTAATTTTATCTTACGTAAAAATTTAATTGGCTGATAACCTTCAGAAAGCTTTTCAAAATTGATAACTTCCATAAATAAAAGTGTTTGCTTATTTTTCTAAACTAACTGTAAAATGCAGAAGATGTATCGCAGTCAGTTTTTTAATGATATAGGAAACAACAAACAAACGGCTCATTTACTGTTAAATGACACTACTTTCCGTTAACATTTGCAAAATCAGAGGACAAAGATATGCGCTGCCAGTCCGCTTTTTTATATTTATATAATGTATATCCATTTATCTAGAATCCAGGTGATTAAGATAAGTTTTTTTCTTATATCAACGTAATATTCGAGGTATAGAAGCAGAAACAGGCAGGATTAGTGGTGAAATGTAGCGGCAGAAAGAAATCCGAATAATTCATGCAAAAAATCCTAGTGAGGGACTCAAATCCAAGTGATTTCGTTCATCTGAAATAAACGGGCCGTAAGCATGTCGTACTGCTCATCTTAGGCAACCTTTACAAAAATAACCCAAGTCATAACATTGTTCCTTTTGACCGCATTCAAAAGGGAGCAGCTCGAATCATGGACGACTCAGATTACTGACCAGCTGGTACCTTTGCGTAAAGATGTGGTCTCTCGTTTAAATCTCTATTGCTTGAATTACGGAAAGTGTTCCGATGAGTTGTTCAGGCTTGTTCCTGCAGCTGAGTTTCACCACTGTACGTGTTTCATCTCGGAGTAACTCAACATTTCATTCTCGCCATCTAGATGATTGAACGACTTCTACAGTTTGAACGTATTCAACAATTATATAGTCCCCATTTCAGTCGAGTGCATCGGACCGGCCCCCACCTTGTTGACGGATTTTACAGAGCCTAATGTACTTCGATCAAGTAAGGATAGCTCAAGGTTCGTGTCTTTAGTAATAAAAGCTGTCTTCTGTTTCTCCTAATAACCCAGCTTTTCCATTTATATTTACAATATATTCACAAAACATGTGGTTAAAATTACATTCACAAAACATATGGTAAATAAAAGAAGACAATATAAACATTAAATAAAGAACTATGAATTTATGAAATCAACTTCTACAGCTTCAAACATAACACAGGTATCTGCCACGCACACATTAAAATTCTATTAAGCAATTTAGAAGGTTGTTTTCTTTGGCAACAGTTAAAATTGGAACCTATACCCACAGCAGCGGTTGTGTAACGTTAGCCCTTCGAAATTGTTCAATGTATAATGACAATGTCCGAACTGATGAGGGTCTGCCCTAGCCAATCTGAAAGGAATTCCATTTAATACGACGGCTATTTGGAATCACTATCCCATCTGAGATGGCATAATCTGGAGTGCGATTTACAAAGGACGATAACGATTAATATTAAATAGCGAAATAAAACTCAAAGAAAATAGATTTTATCACAATTGTTATCAATATAAGACTTGACCACTTAAAATTGTTTTGGTAACCTCTGGTAACCTACAATGAAATTTTAAATATATTATGATTGATATCCATACATAACTCAAACACTTTGTGGGCTTGTAAATGTCTTTCTTTCAATATTTAATGCTATAAGTTCAGTTGCTACTTCTATACTCTTTAAAATAGTCGCTTTCAAAGAAGTACAGGTGTAAAAGTAAGAAACTGATTAAATATTCACTGATCTTAGTGGTAAAAAAGTTGAGTTATGTTTACTTTTACTTAGAGAATAACAATTGAATTGCCAGGGGACCGACACTCACGTTATATGCAAAAGCCAAACTAAATAAATAAATAAAGTGCGTGTGGGTGTGTGTGTGTGACAAACTGTTAGACGTAATTAATAAAAAAAGCTATTTTGGACAAAATAAAAAACCAAAGATAAACACCCCTTTATGATATACCTATATTGATAATGTGAACGAATGTATCTTAAATATATTCACCATAAAACATTATATAAACACCGACGCGAACCGTTGTATTAGTCCTAAAGCAGGGCCATTCCATTCTTCAACATAATTTATCATAATGACAAAAAGTACAATAACATTTTGTCTGTTTCTGCTATTTAATAAAGTAATCCGCTCATTATGCATCCCCATCGAGGTGCACGAGTCTACCCGTATAGGGTGAATAGGCCTTAGTCGTCCACGCGGGCCCAGTTCGGATTGGCCGACTTTACGCACCATCTTTGAATTTCCTCGCGGGCAGGTTTCCTCACGATGTTTTACTTCACCATAAGAGCGTCGAATAAACGTACTTACATATTATTAAGAAAAGATAAATTTTAGCCTCATCGCGAAAACTAAATTAGTTATAGAATTGAATTAGTCTCCAAACAAGACTTTCTAGAGTGAAACATTATTTTAAGGATAGCCATACATTTACTAAAGTTTTCACTAAGATTGATATTAAGTAACAGTATAACTGATATCGTACCATATAAAACCGTCTGAGAATATGTATGAAAACTACTTTAGCAGTGATCCAACACTACATACGCTCCACAACTCAGTGTAAACGGAAAATTTGGAACAAATGCAGTAATGGTGATCGTTTCGAGTAATCAAACGCTATACTGGTATGCGAGATATTAGGTTGAACTAGTTAAGGAGAGGTCATATACGGTTGGATAGTTGAAGTAATTCGAAATGCCTTTGAAATGTGAAACTTTGATGTTTAATATGTTGTTAGCTTATCTCCTTAATAATTCGCAGTCAATATTTATTTACTTAGGATATGTAAAATAATATTAAATAATAAAACTGATTCTTTTCTTCAACCTACATATAACGACTTAGTCTTGGACTGTTACCGTAGGGCTGGTTTACAAGTTAAAGGTCGCTCAGTGTGCCATGGAACGGTGATACTCGGAATAAATAATATCCACTGACATTCACGCAGCGCCATCTAGCCCCAAGTTAGCGTGAAGTCTGTATATGGGTACTAAACAACGGATTAACATACTTATAAACATTTTTTTTTGTAAATACATACATATTATACATAGAAAACACCCAGACCATTACAAACAGACATGTTTATGCACACAAATGTTTATACTGCCCGGGATCGAACCCGGAACCCTTGGTGTTGCAGTCGACCTCTCAAACCGCAACACCAAATGGGTCGTCAAATATCTCTGAAATATCTCTGCGGACAGAATCCGTAATGTGTTATCCGACGGAGAACTAAGGTCGTCGACAACGCGCAAAGTTTGGCACTCTGAAGTGAATTGGGCTGGCCATGTCTCAGACGATTCCGATGGACGGTGGAGCCGGAACTTATTGGATTGGAGACCTCTTTTGGGCAAGCGTAGTGTGGAAGCTCTTGCGGCGCGGTGGTCTGATGACTGGTTGCCGGTAGGGGATACCGGCTGCTCAAGATCGGAATGTTTGGCGATCTTTAGGGGAGGCCTATGTTTAGCAGTGGACGGTAGTGACGATATCTCCCAGACGTTCGTCGACGGCGTTACCTTGTCCACCATGTCAGTCTTAATTTAGAATGTGAGCTCGGACATGACTTGCAAAACCGTGGCCAAACTTGATCAATCTTAAAACTGTACATGATACACGGCAGCTTAAGCTGAGCAAGGCCCATTTGAGCACAAGATACGTAACGTGTTTCTATTTTTATTTAAATTTTGTGGGATCATTTCTTTGTTTAAATTCTTTTTTTTATCATTCTAACTTTCCTTTTTACGTGTAAATTATATTGCTTATTTTTGATTAAATAAATGCTTTTTATTTCTTACTTTTAAAACCCAACTTATTCAAAAAAGTGCGGTTGCGAATTGCACAGTAATGTTGGCCGCTATTATTTTATGTATAAATGTAGAAGGGCTTGGGTAGAGTTTTACGGAGTTGGCGTTTGTCATCAAGATCTTCAAGACGCGTCCGCTCATATAAGCTTGCCTTCTAGTCAGAGCTTAGCTCCTGAGCTCCTTACCTGGTAAGCGCAGTATAATTTATAATAGTTATGTAAACGGTTCTTTACTATCATAGATTTTTTCATTATATCAATGTTTTTTTCTGAATACATTGCTGTTAATCAATCCCCAAACTGATTTTCTGTGTAGTGAATAAAATACATGATTAGTTTCCATTCAAAGTTTCCACAACTGGCACATGTGCCTATCATTAGCACTCAGATATGTTACCCCCAGCTATAAACCCGCAAACTCCGCTATTTACTCAAACCTCAAAGTCTGAAGTTAAAAGGGACTCATCCGCAGTTATAAGAGGAAATCATTTCCTTTTTAATTACGCTCGGCGCACATACCGCATTGTTAATAAGAGTTCATTGTAAGCAAATACAGACGTACAAAGGTGCTAAACAATGGCGCCTGTCTTCACAAGAGATGACACTGGTATGCCGTCTGATGATAAATTTGTACTGACGCATGTAGGTCTTATTGCAAGGCGGCAAAGTACATTTTTGGGCTGCATGCCACAAGTCACCAAGGAAAATAATTAAGTTGGCTCCAGTTTCCAATTTTAAGCGTAATTAAATTAGTGTATGGTTTATTTCAGTCCTATACTGTCATTTGGCTAATGGAGGATCAGGTAGTCTGATAGAAATTGTTTTTCAAATAGTAGCTTCTTTCAAACATGGACGTAACGCTAGCGCATTCGGTTGACATTTGCACTACTATCTTAATGGCATGGAATTATTGACTGACTTACATATTTCATACATGAACCATTTCATGCCACACAATTCCGCTAGCTAGAAGAGTAGATGAGCCAATTACAAACCAGGCAGTTCACAATGCGTATTGGGGAATGTAAATGCGACTATCATCGTAAACAAAAGCCAAGAACAACGGATGAACGAAGTCTTGACATAATATTCATTTAGAGAAGAATATAAACATTATAAAAAAAAAAATTACTGAAGTATCGATTTCATTCATTTGCTATACCAGAGGACATGGAGAGACATAGGTGGGTGTTAAATACGACTTTTCCATGTTTTTTCAAGCAGCCTGGAATATTGGTCAAACTATATTCCAGGCTGCTTGAGTTAAGGAGACTGCAAACGCGAACGATCCTTCCAACAACCATAACTCTATTATCATGAAATACTAATTGACGAAAATAAAGACATATATGTGAGAAATACTGGCAGAATGCGAAACAATACGCACGGAGTTTTTTTTTTTCAAAAAATGTTGTCCAAATTTAAAAAATGTTTCCAGAAATATATTGCTGCTAGTAAGTTGGTTTAAATGAATATGAAATAATGCTGGGAATCAACTAATATGGTATGCCCTTAACCCTTATGAACTTTTGCCGTTACGCTTTTCCGGTAATTTTTTGATAAGCCTATTAAATATTAGGGAAAAAACTCTACCTAAACTATCTTCGTCTTTTCTATTTTGTGTCCCTGATCGTAATTATGTGTTTCTATGGGTAGCGGCAAAATTTACAATCACATTACCTTTGAAATGAATATTTATATTCATCTCTTGTAGTGAATTACGTACTAAAAAGCAAGCACACACAGTCGATGTAATGTTGCTTGAACCTTATCACAAGTTACACTGACACTTATTGTTTTTCACCCTGGTTATGGCTTAATAGAAAATTTTATAAGAAAATCAACGCATTGCACTCAAGTACTTTTTTCCGAACTAGCTTGAATCTCCACCCTTCTGGTACATATAAAATAAACTTTTTATCGGCTATCCATTGCTCCCGGGCGTTTTATCTTAATCTCTTTAAATAAAGGACTATCCAGTGGAATAGTGTGTTTTTCATTAGGTAGGTAAATTAAAAATTCCTTCATTCATTCCCTTTTTGTACACTTACAATTTTCCGGAATTCCTGCTTTGGAACTGTAGCGAATGAAAATTATTAAACGTCTACAGGTATTTATTTTCATTCCCTAGGAATCTTTTCCCGTAAATTGATGCCCCTGGATTTTTTTCCTATAACTTGATTGAGGAACCAACTCAACATACCTCCAACAGCTTGCATAGACAGGACCATTTGATCACTGATGTGCTTTATCATATCACATTCCCCTCAATCATGGGATTCTTGTGGAACCTTCCACGGGTGAATACGACTCGCACTTGCCCAGTTTTTTAAATATCCACTGACATTTACACAGCGCTATCTAGACCCATATTAAGAGTGGAGTTTGTAGTCAGGATACTAAACAATTGATAAAAATACAGATATATTTCATTGTAAATACATACATATTATACATAGAAACACCCAGACCATTAAAAACAGACATATTCATGCACACAAATTTTAATGTTTGTAATGCCTGAGGATTGAACCTCAGCGTAGTAGCGCACGTCTCAACCATTACACCAGAACATGGGTTGTCAAATTTTCTAGAAACATCCTCAGAAACATGGCATGATTTCTGTGAAATCCAATTTCCATTGTCATTACCCACTTCAATTTGAAATACAGTGAACTGTGTTTCAAAAAGAGTGAATTAAACAATTGTGGCTATAAAAGTATATTTGGCCTTTATAAAGTCCGGAGTAAAATTAAGAATGTTCAAGTGACGCCTGCGGGCGTATCTTCGTACACAAAAGCGGTCTCGTGTGGTTTAAAAGAGACGCAGTTTCCTGTCCCTCGAAATGTGTGGCCTAATTTGAAGTTTCTGATATAAATACAGTAGAAGAAACAAAATAATATATCATTACTGCAACTTCGGTGAGAGCGTTGGTGGCTTACTGGTGTGGACTGTTGCCTACAATATGAAGAGTGCTGGTTCAAATGTGTATGTATTTTCGAATGTTCAAAATTATATGTACGTTTATCCGACGCTCTTACTCTCCAATCCGCACTGAGCCAGCACAGAATTCCAGATTTCCCCCACACCATCTGGATACTTATGTTTTCAGTTCGTTTTGATCGACTTTTTCTGCCGCGTACGATTCATTTGTGAAATCATTTGCCATCGGAAACGTTTCCGGAACGATATGACTGTGCTTCCTTCATAAAAAGAGCGCATTCTTATATAAAGGGCCGGCAACGCATCCCTGTGACCTTAGCTGATGCAAATGTTCATGGCCGGCGGTAACACTTTCCATAAGGTGAACCGCATGCTCGTTTGCCTCCCTATGTTATAAAGAAAAAAAAGCCTGCGTGGACGAGTATGGCCCATATTCCCTACGCGGGAAGGCTCGTGCTCCTCGGTGGGGACATTTAATGAGCTGCAATATCATTAGCTTAATATGTTCACCACTCTTCGAATGACTTCCACGGGGACAGATCCCTAACAGTCAACATCAATCGGCTTAACGCCACTTTAACCGGGTCTAATAGCTCTTTAGAGCTTGGTCTATGCTTGATTACCGTTACATTAATACAACACAAATTATTTTCTACCACATCGGCAGATCGCTTGAAACGGCTAAATATCGGTGTGTTCATTAAAGTATCTTACGAACGTTATATTTGGTATTAATGTTCAGCCATATTATGGACTACTTACTGTGCAGTGTCGACATTTTAAAAGTGTTAGTTGCGACTTGCGAGCCACTTACTTGATGAAGCTTTGAAAGCCGTCTGCAGTTATAAGTAGGAAGTCCATCCGAAAAACAGGAATAAAAGACTATACATATCACTACTGTTAATTTTTCCGTGGTCGCAATTAGAACCAGCCTAGAGTAAAAACATGGAGCAGCAGCGCTCTTTCAGTCGGCCTTACCTCTCACAGGTTCTGCATCTTCTAAACCTATCTTTCAAACTGGGAGGTGTTGGCAATACCTGCCACTATCAATAAAAACCCTTAATTCAGCAGTGTACTGTCAAGAGCCTTTTAACAAAAAACTAAGCAATGGTCTTGTTCAAAAAGTCCACTAACAGTTTTAAGCTTCCTTCTAATGGCTTAATATTATTATTGAATGTTTAAAGCCGTTAAATTAATTAGCATTAGCATAAACTAGCGTCCTCTAGTCAAAATTCAAGCAAGGAGCTGGTTATATGGGTACTTCACAGCAGTCTTGCTGATTTTAACCAATCACAGTTCACCGCTGGGACGAGTAACCTTTCAAAAGTCGTCGGTTCGTCACGATACATGAATAACTATGTAGATAATCCCAGCCCTATGCGAGCAATTTTCTTTGTTGTGCTTCTTGGAATAGGAAAGTAATAAATATATATTATTCAAGTTTCGTATAATACTTTTACGTAAAAGTTCTTAGTCTGATTTAGCTTCGTGGAAGGCTTCACAAATTCATCCCACACGTTGTATTTTATATTGTTAAGCACATTAGTTATATCAGGGTTATGTAAAGGTTATCTTCGGCTCGTGCCCGCTTGTGGTCGACACCATCTCCTAAAGAAACATCACCGGCGGGGGTCACGAACAAAGGAGGCTTGAGACCACCACTCCAGTAGCTTTGTCTCCAGTAACATTGTTTAATATTCGTCTAAGGGAGCTTCGAAGTGCGTTCTTCGGCACTATGAAAAACCAAACTTTTAATCATTTAAAAATGGGTTTGGATTTCAAAGTCTCAGTTTCATGATTTTAGAAATGAAACCAAAAAAATTAATAAATTAGACCTCAATGTTCAGTACTATAAAGTTCAAAATGAATAAATGCAACATAAAAGTAGCAACATTCTTGTAGAATATACCAAATGAAACGACTCGTGTTCTTCCACTACAATAAGTACTGATCTAGTAGACGCCGGCAAGATTAAAGCAGGTACTCACGATAAAACTGGGAAACGTTCTTGTTTACCGTATATTTTAGTTCGCGTAGCTAAAGATAATATAAATGTATTTTTCTGGAACATTTTGCTCGATAACCGAACTATTTGTCTCATGATTTCTTCGTATAATGTTGTTTAATAGTAACATGGTTCACATTTTAGATACGATAATGATGCGGGTTTTGGTGTACTAATGTGTCTTTTGTTAGAAGCTAGTTATTTCGTCATTATAGTTGTCAATTTGATTGCAAACAACAAGAGTTGCGTTTATCACCAGTAATTGGTATTCGTAATGTATCCATGTAAGAAAACATTTTTTTGTAATGAAATTTGTATATTCACCTACAAAATTCAAACTGATTAAGAAAATCTTACATTGTGTCTTTTTATGCTATAGCAGGAAAACGAGCAAACGGTTGACCTGATGGTAAATGACACCGCCGCCCATGTACATTTGCAATACCAGAGGGCACTGAAATGCGTTGCCGGCCTTTCATTTTTTAGTGTAAGATTTAATTCTTTTTAGTACATTTTATATAGGTGAATCCTTGATCTTAAAAACACAGTGCTATCAAATCCCAATTTAAGCAACGGTGTTTACTATAAGTTCTAAACCACGGATGAACATACAAACATTTTTTATAGAATATACTTAAATGTTATCAAAAGTAAAGACATAGATTGAAATTACCCGGTATAAGAGACCTAAAATCTGTTGTCTCGGATGACGGGCGCAGTGCGGCATTGATAGAGGATAATAACTGTCTATCAGTTGTTGGTCTCCTTTAATGCCGCTCTGTCATGGTCTGGTGGTAAGTGAGCGTCCAGACCTATATACTTATAACTTATAACATAAAAAAAAACAAATGTAATGTTTATATAAAACAAATATATTTTTACACACTCTTATGGTAACTATATCATCATCATCATCAGACGCACAACCTTCGAATGTCTTCGTAGGTGAGCGCAGGTTTCCTCACGATGTATTACTTGACCGTTAGATTGGTACTATTGGTAAGTCGCGGGATTTGAATTTACACCCTCCAGATCGGAAGGAAACAGTCCTCACCAATGAGCCACCGACCTAATGCTTAAAAAATAAGATCTCAGTAAATAAACTGCTTATTTACTTTCTCAAACCCCTATTCTGACAAAAAGTCATATCCAAAAACAAATCATGAATGTCGTCGTATCATGTATGTGTAGTCTCGTGAGTCGACATGTCATTAGAGAATTATTTTCAAAGCGATTTTGTAAAAAGCGTCCCTACTAGCTCAAGCTGGATTAAAACCTTAAAATCTGAAAACCGTGCGAAATGTATGACAAAATGTTATATAAGAATTAAGATAAAAATATTACGATTTATTGGTTCGTTAATCTCACAAAAACATCTTTGTAGCTCACCGTAGGCAACCCTGCATTTTATTATCTTACGAACAATAACTGCGTTGCCAATAAATAAAATTACAAAAGCTTGTTATTGTTTTCATTTTCCTCCGTCGATTAACATTTTTTTCGAAGTCTAATGTAATTGGCTTTGCAAAGCTAAGGGCAGAAATAAGGTTAATTGGACACAATTAAAAAACGCTGTGGGCTCTAAAAATATTGTTACATAACATAGTGAGATACTGGAAGTGTTTATCCTTTTTAATGTCAAGATCACTAGCATGCCCTAAATGGTCCTTACTTTGTTGATCTATTAGTCAGTAGGTTCTTTTTTATTTGAAATCGGATTGGATTGAGCATGCGAGTAGCAAAAATATAAGTAATATGAAAATATCAGTCATTAATGGTGAACCTTTAATCCATTATTTATTCAAATATCAATTACTTCGTAATTAAAACACATTAAAAAAATTAAGTACTGAAGTCATGTCGATCTGATCTTGTTTAACGTGAAGCTTAAATAATGCCGAAAAACGATCACCATTCCGTTTTCAAACGAATAACCAAGATTCAAAAAATGATTTTTTTTTAATATATATTTTTATAATATGCTAAAATTGTCTTGCAGGTCTCAAAAGGTCCTGGGGTCCAACTATTCTAAAAGTTGAACAACTGCCCCTAGTAAAGACCTTGTGGTTCGACTAGTTGGACAGAGCAGTTGGGCCCCTACCCCGCACTGAAATCTGTTTATTGACTTGGAACTCATTGTTTGGGCCACTTTCTACTTAAGGTACGATACATCAAGTTATTTGGGTTTAAAGGGAAAGTATGATTCAATTAATATATTATTTGCGGGTTGGTGAAACAAGAGTAAAAGGTTAGGATGAATAAGAAAGTAGTTAAATTATCTCTACTGAATATTTTGTCCCTGAGCCACCGGGAAGAGGAGGAGTGATATTCTAATTGGCAGTCACCATACGGCATGTGAAAGGTTTACATATTTATTATAATAGTACATCCAGTACCAACCATGATCCACAATCTCAGTTTTCCAAGCTTTCGCTCAGTCAGTTCGCCGGGCTGCCAATTTAGCCTGCTGGTTTCGGCCTACGTTGGCTTACTTCCCATAAAAATACAGCGACTAATTAACCCAACTTCTTTTACAATAATTAAAAAGAAACGAAATTAAATCCATAAAAAAATTACAATTTTGCACAGGCGTCTCGTCGCTTTGGTTCGTAAAATTTTCGCTAAGGTTCGTACGGTAGAACAGCGATATTTGGATTGCGTCAGCGATTTTAGGTGAATATTTTTGGATAAAATTAATTTACAATCTCTTAAGTTGCTAACCAGTGATATAAATATTACTAATATGTAATGTATGTATGTAAACTAATTATACTGCCTGGTCAGCCCGAATTATAGAAACACTAGACGCACTGTAATATCGAGGGTGAATAATAAAAAGGCTTCTTTACTCTTAAATAAGACATCTTATATATCCTATGACTCTTGATAAACAAAAATAAATGATATTTTTAAGACCTGTAAAACAGTGAAATTTTTATTCTTCTAATACAAAATATTTAAGGTTTCTTTCAAACTGAACCCAGCGAATAACCTTTCCAAAATTTATAGGAGAGAAATTATTAATATTCAATATTTTATCTTCATAGTCAGGCTTCAAACTTTTAAACAGCCTCTTATCAACCTAAGCCAGATGAAAACTTTACACAGTGATCCATGAAGATAATAGCTGTTATAAAGGCTTAAGGCTCTTGTAATAAAGCAGTAAACATGATTGAATTCTTAAGTTAAGTTACGAAAAAATTTTCATTATATATTTACGGCACAACTACTAATAATTTGTTGCATCAAATAACATACTTCTTCATCAAACTTCTTTCATTAGAGGTTGTGTGACTAGCTAGATATGGGTTGTTTTTAATTTCATAACATTTTGATCTAAACTGCGGGTGGCTCATTGATGAATTTCATTCTGAGCCAGACGCTACAGATTCGAATCGCGCCACGTATTAATGTATTTTCAATGGAATTATTAGTACTTGCGCTGAAGGGAAACATCGTTTGAAAACCTACCTGCGCACGCCTACAAAATGATTCAAAGGCTTATGTGTAGAACTGTGCCTCATGGCGGGGAGTTATATGAGCTGATGATGTTTTTATTTCATAGGGAAACTAACAGACTATTCACTTGAAGTTATAAAGATACTAATGGACACTCGCAACGAAACACGCCTACGAAGAGGTTCAAAGTTTGTGCATGAAATCGTCCAATCCTCACTGGGCCTGTATGGACGACCAAGGCCCGTATACCCTACGACGAGGTGCATGACCATATTGGTACGGTCGTGCACCTCGGTAGAAACATATAATGAGCTGGTGATCATGAACTACGAAGCAGCACGTAGAGCGTGGTTTTTAAAAAGAATTGGTTAAGGATATGGAGGAGTTTTGAACGTAGTAAGTTCACTTACACGGTAAAATACAACGCAATGTATTGTTTGACGCCGGTTTTCAAACACTCCGATCTAGCCGGCCTATTAGCGCCAAGCGCAGCACTCCGACAACTTTTAATAAAAAAATCTAATATGATATGTGTGATATTTACTTTGTTGCTTTATGACTCCATATTATCATGTCTTAAGAAATCCAAAACTAAGTTTACAATTATTACACAACTGTGTATTCCACAACTTAACGTACAAACATGCCAGTTTACTACGTACTCATATCTCAATTTTGTATAGAGCAAAACTAATTTTTATAAAGCATAACCGGCGGAGCTCGTAAACTCAACAAATTTCGTAGTCACGATCCTGTACTGTACAAAATAACAACGGATTAACTTTTCCTGTACTTTTATGCGCAAACACAATGCACGTCAGTGCTGCAAACCTTATAAAATATATTCGAAAAGAGTGGCTCTAAAAAAACAAACTATATACATTCCAGTACAGAGGGTTCACGCAACACGATTTATTCGAAACAACATTGTATATGCTATTATTCGGCAAACAACGAATTAAACGTTACTTCGGATATCGCTAGGACTTTGGCGTCCCAATAAGAGCATATTAATTATCATTATAGGTTCGGGAATTTCTTGTTCGCTGGCCTTTTAAATGCGCATGTGGCAGTTGCATCATCATCATCATCACATCATCATCATCGTGGAATCATAATCAACATGCTGATGAATATGATTCCACGGATGTGAAACGCGTGATGAAAACTACTTTGTGTGTGTGTATTCTCCAACTAATAGATACGAATTATTTCGTCTATTATTATGTAAGTAAATGTTATTTCATAAATTAAATATTCAGAATAACTTAGCATCAGTATCATCATCAGCTAATTATACGTCCCCATTATACGAGCCTGCCCTTATAGAGTGTAAAGGCCTTTGTCATCCATACGGGCCAGTGCGGATTGGTAGACTTCACGCACAACCTTTGAATTTCGAAGTATAATAATTAGTATAGAAGTAGGATAATAATTCTACGTACTGCAATTTATTTGTATGGAATGATATATGTACAAAGTTTTGCTTTGTCAACACAAAGGCGGGCACAACAAAAATTTCAAAATGAATCCTTCCTTTTGGGGAAGGTTGACAACCCTGATGTCGGAGACAAGTAATTTGGGCTTACGAACGGGTGACAGTGGTTTTTGTGAACTGCTCCAGGAAGGAAATATATGTAAATATCAAACAACAACTACTTATTGCAAGTAGACTTCAAAGACTAATTTGCGGTTGTCATATATGAAACATGGATCATGTTTAACCACGATAGACGTGCTAAGATATCAAAGGAATAAGGTAGGTTCTGACTTTTATAGCTTAAAAGTACTCAGTTTATTACGAATCTTCGCACATGTATGTCGACAATAACTTTTTTGATTAACGATTTAAATTTTTTAAACAGTCTTAATACTGCTGGCTGTAACACATTGAATAATTCAAACCTACATCTACGTTTTCTATCAAAATTATTCAATGGCTAAGATACCTCAGTTTGTGTCTAAACTCAAGAATGGAGATTTGCCTCTTCTTAAAATCTTACGTAACATCCTGCTAGAAAATCGTTTAGTTCAAGATTCACTAGATCCAGTTTACAGTAGTGAGAAATTCAAAATGTCGTCAGTCGTAGTGGGCTCCGTGGGATCTGCTTTGTTTGCGCTCTTAGCTAATTCCATTCTTTTGGCATTGCCGTGACACTCTTTTATTTTTTTTCTTGTTGGGGCTGATAACAGTTTTTCATTGTCATCATTCAATAAGATCTTACTATTGAAACGTTGCTTCGGATTCAAACATTACAATTTTTATTTAGGATAGGGTAAGATAAGGTAACCGCCTCTTTATAATTTTGAGTAGATGCGCGATGTGATAATACTAACGTGTTTGTTACAAGACATTTAAAATAAGATTAACATATCAAAGAAGAATTGGCAGGCACATCTCTCTCTCTTCAACCTATCGCAGTTTACTGTTAAGCATAATTATGTTTCTCATGCTGCGCTAGAATGCGGTCTTCCGCTTTTTATCCAGCCTCCACCAGCGACCTTTCGCAAATCGTCGGTTCATCGAAGCAGAGGGCGTTCTACGCTTGCAAAGATGTGGTTTCCACTTCAGAACCAGTCTTTATTTTAAAATAATACTTTGATACAAAAAAAAAACAAACGAAAAGTTTTTCTAATTCAAGCTGAAAACAAAATAAGCAGAAGAATAAAGGAGTAAAATACGAAGGAAGTTAAGTTACGTGAAACATTCTAATTTTAATGTAAAGAGGATTAACTTTGTATATGCCCTAAATAAATTTGAAACAAAACTTTTTGAAATAATAAACTTGTTCCCGGGGCTTGTACTGTTAAGCGACATGACATCTTAAAATTATGGTAATGAGCGAAGTAAGAAACGTAGCGGGTCCAAACTTTTGCTATAATTATAATTTCTCGGAGTTGAGAGTTGCATTCATCCATATTAAATTGTTTGCTCATATGTTATCCGTACAAGAATGGTTTCGGAAGGGTAAGCTTAAGTAACTGATGTCCAGTTAATACTTCAAATAAAATTACTGGATTTTTTACATTCATGGGAAAATACAATCGTTTAGCATTTATGTGCTCAATAAGGACCAGCAAAATTATATAGTGTTACAAAAAAATACGTATAAATTAAAAAATAGTAACACCTAGACCAACAAGAACAGACTTACGTTAGGACTACATGGGAAATGAACCTGAAATCGGTAGTGGTCGGCTATAAAAATTAATAACTTTCAATATAAATAAAAAAACGTATGACTAAATCTTAAGTTTAATGTAAAAACACGATGACAAACGATTCGACAAATATTATTAAAAAAACATATTTTTATCAATAAGATTTCAATATGATGTCTTGAAAACAAAACCAGTAAAGGCATGTTCACAAACACACTGTACTTAAAATAAAAATTAAATTGCGTAGATGTATTTAAAACACCTACATCCATCTAACACACCGTATCAAAATCGACTGAGAATTAAAATATAAAATTGTGCTCGTCACAAGAACAATCCATTGGTTTACAAAAAAAACCCAATTGGAAAGCGTTTTAATGGAAGCTGATTTAAAATGAAATATTTTTTCCGAGAATGTATTTTTACGAGGAGCTGATTTTTTAGGTAATCTTTAGGGATTTTCCTTTCACCTTCACAATGTATTTTCGACGAGTAATAGCGTCTTAGTAGCTAATTCTCTAAAGCAATTTTTATTTTATTCCGTGTGGTATACTTTTATTCGGTGAAAGAAATAAAAGCAAAAAAAACTTCTTGATTTCTGCTGGCCGCAAATGATCTTCTCAGCTTCACAGGAAAATGTCGTTGACAAGCGCATTATAACAGGACAAACATACATAAGGATACCCCAAGGACTCGATCTCGGCTTATTCGTTTGAGAACATTCAATGTTGTTCTCGATCAAAGCGAATTCAACATTTCTATTATAGATATGCTAAAAGCAAACTGTAATTGTTTTATCAAATCTGGCATTTATATGATTAAATCAAGTTTTCTTCTGCTTGTCATTGTTTGGTTTTATCGTAAAAATAATTTGCAGGTAATTTCAATACCCGCCATAATTATAACTGATAACAGATCAAACCACTGAAGCGCTTTTTTTCAAAGCATCAAAATTCATATTTTTAGTATAGTATTTTAATTTTAATTGTTTTTTTTCATATTTTAGTATAGTATTTTAATTTTAATTGTTTTTTTTTTAATTTTTTTTATTCAAATAAATCTGTTACAGATTTTTGAATCGTCAATTGTTATTATTATCATATTTTTTGACTCTACCATACCATCTTATATTTTTGACGTTCATAAATGATTTTTGTAAGCCTAATTTGAAATAAATGAATTTGATATTTGAACATTTTTTTTCAGCAAAATGTGTAATGATGGGACACCGAAAGTAATGAAGAAGTCTTCACTTGTTATAGTCTGGTTTATTAATGTATCTTAAATTACAATAATCAAAGCTTATATACTAACACTAATATTACGTATGTGTGGAGAGGTGTGTCACACACTACACCTCCCCCGTATTTTAAATAAATAAAATATTTGGTGTCGCGGTTGAGAGGTCGACTGCAACACCAAGGGTTCCGGGTTTGATTCCCGGGCAGTACAAACATTTGTGGGCATGAACATGTCTGTTTGTAATGGTCTGGGTGTTTTCTATGTATAATATGTATGTATTTACAAAAAAATATTATATAAGTATATTTATCCGTCGTTTAGTACCCATAATACAGGCTTCACGCTTAACTTGGGGCTATATGGCGCTGTGTGAATGTCAGTGGATATTTATTTATTTATATAATTTTTATTACTAAACTTATTGTTTATATATACTACATTTTTATTATAATTTATATCATGGCAATTAAAAATCTTATTAATATATCATAACATAACACACGACAGACGGGCTTTTTTTCGATATTTTAAAAGTACATAATTGAGTCATTTAGATATAAATGTATATAAAAAGTAATTCATTCAATTTAAAGGTTTGTAAAAGTTTGCACAAGACGACATTGTTTGTGAAACTCTGCCCTTGTATGTCGCGTTATCAAATTCACGCGATGCGCCTGGAATGTGTGGCTATGTAAGGTCAGGAGTCATCAATTAATTGCACATACAAATAATATTCAAATATTACTCCAATAAAAGTACTCACATTAGATTAGATACTGTAAAACAAAAAAAAGAACGTAATCAAAATCAATTCAAAATACGTTTTAAAGCTGCGCTGCATTAACATGTAAATTGTAAAATTAAAATTATTCTAAATTAGTAGGGTCTAACTTAATTTAAAATACAAAGTTGGTGTATAAAACTACAGATCAACACAACTCATTTTTATGGGAAAAAAAAATGTATTAAAAAATGTCATTGTTTTATAGATTCCACCATAAACAATATATACTTCAAATAAATCCATACGAAGTATTAGCTATTTACAATAAGCTAAAAAACCTACCCGTCTGAAGTTTATATAGTAAAATTTAAATTAATAATCTATTTAAAAAAATATGCGAATTAAAATGAAAAACCTTCAAATACGACATCCGTAGTGTTAGTCATTTATTTTTCACACTTGAACGTCTGCCGGCTGCTTCCAATCTTCCGACACCGTCTCTCCGGCAGCCAGCATATCCACATCACGACTCCAGCACACTCCCGGCAGCCAGCAACGGCAGCAACACTATCTCGTCATCAGACGTCATAAATCACTCGATGGTCAGCACTTTCCATTTCCACTTCCAATTGCTTCTTTTTTTTATTTGCACCGTTTTCTTTTTGAGAATTGAATATAATATATTTATTTGTTTGATCGAGAGACTCAAATTCTTGGTTCTTATGCTCAGCACTGCCCGAAGGCAGTACTGGCAGGGTCGCCATGTAATGATGGGACACCGGGAGTAATGAAGGAGTCTTTACTTGTTATAGTCTGGTTTATTAATGTATCTTAAATTACAATAATCAAAGCTTATATACTAACACTAATATTATGTATGTGTGGAGAGGTGTGTCACACACTACAAATGTATGCATCGATTATTTAAAAAAATACATATACGAATAAAATATTCCGAAAATAGCATGGTTAGAATATTTTATTTCTTCGTAAGCCAGACGTTTGTAAACGATTTGAAATGTCCACAAAAATCGGCCTCATCAACGATCGCTATTTACCTTCTCTTTGTCATTTATTTACCATCGAACAAAGTAACGTTTCACGAATTTTATTTCACCACAATACAAAGGAGAATCACATTGTTCGATTATATGCGGAAAGGAATTATAGCATCGTATTGAGTTTAATGAACTCTAATCAAAGCTTTGTGGCGACATCGGGACCGTGATTGAAATTGAAGAGGAAAACGCCTTGTAAGAACTCGAACGTAATTAAATGAAAGAAGCTTAACCTAATTTAGTGGATAGAATATCGAGCCGAGTTTGTAATTCTTAGATGATATTTATAGGGAGATTAAAGTATCACTGACCTTCTTCTTGAAAACTCGAAGTAAGAAATAAGCTTGCTACGATTTAAATGAAAAGTCAAATTGATTTGTAGCAAATATTGCAGGACATTTGAATAGACTTAGAAAACATACTATTGGTTTCCATTTACGGTAAAGATATTTTGTTAAAGCAACACTTGCTTCTCAGGGTAAGCAAGTTTATTGTATTGGTACATGTTAATCCTAGGACATCTTATAGAATAAATACTATGGCTGGACTAGGTTTTTCCTGTGGACTTATTTGTTGAAGATTATTGGGCTCCGAGCTGGTGCTTGCGTGCTGGCAAAAGGCTAGAGCCATGTTCGCGTTGATGTTGGGGTAAACAATTGCTAATTTGTTATTTACAACAAGCTTAATTGATATTTAAAACTAAATTGATCCAATTACTGAATTAAAGGACAATGTACGCTCCTACCTTATTCATGCATATTCAGACGTGGTCTTGTGATTTTTCGTAAACATAAAGATTTTATAAGATTTCATTTGCAATACGTTCTATTATTTGGTCTTAAACGTTATTGCGTTGTAAAACGTAAGTAAATCGTCAAAATCAAAAAGAACGTTCATCAGTCATACGTTATACGATTCAACAATTAATAATTAGGAAATAACATGATTACACATTACTTAACGCTTAAACTTAAAAGTATAATTTGTATACATTTCTAAGTCGAAACTCTGTCATATTGTTTCATAAATGTTTATAGTGTATTCCATTCTTTAAATAACGTAAAATACCAAGTATGAGAGACTTTACATCCGTCGTCTCGGATGTCGGGCGCAGTGTGGCATCGATGAAGGATAATAACTATCTATCAGTTATTGGTTTCCATCAATGCCGCTCTGTCATGGTTAGGCGTATCACTTACAATCATGTGACCGTCCTGACCATCTTCTTCACTTATAATATAAAAAAATATATAGTGATAATATTTAAAATATATATTTTTTGCAGTTATTATAAATTTTAAAGCGCTCATATAAGTGCATCTGAACTTAGCCTCGCAACCACTGTGCCCCCCGTTAGTGCAGTTAATTGCTCCAGTGGCTTATCACAATGACACTTTCATTCATTTTATTCCGCCGTATACAATAGCGAATCATTGTGTGTCGGCAAAAAAGGTAATAGAATTGTATTTAATAAAATCGAAATTTATTCAAAATATTTTTCCTTTTGCTGGCAACTTAATCTTAAATATTTGTGCGGCAGACAAAACAAATAATCCTCTTAAAGGATTTAAGAGGAATATATTTTATTCTTAAGAAATCCAAGAAATTTGATAAGTAAGATGTGGGTGGTGAAAAACTCGAAATTTGAACCCATTTGTTATATCTCGATCGTGAAATAGTCTTCATAACACTGCAGACGTCAGTGTTTGATAGTACATTTAAGTCCATATCCATTCACGTTCGAGATAAAATATTTTCAGAACACTATTCTTTGTTTGGTAATTTTGTTATCATTTTATCCCTCAACTATTTAGGACGCCATATATTTGAAGCTTTTGGTACGCCATGTTTTAGGCTAAAAAGTAAGACTGGCAGTCAAATCAAATTATTCTCATCGTCTTTGTGTAACGATGGTAAATACATAATCAAACTGTAAAAGCGCAAATGCTTAGCTACGGTTACAGCATTGTCGACAGCTGACATAAAATCTTGATGTGGATATTTGTTAAGGCAAGCAGGACATAACATGCTGAAAAAAAGAGGAATATTTTCAAATAAAACAAATAATTCAGAAAACAAAAAACAGGAAATAAAAGTATGTAAATAAAAAAATTTGAAAGTAAACCTAGTGGCCAATCAGTTACAACCTTAACTTTTACTACATTAGTAAGGAACTAGTGCAGCACGAATATTCTGGCAAGTGGCCCTTTTTTTGGGCTGCCATAAAAAAAACACAACATAAGCCAATCCAAATTGACACCATCCGAAGATCTGGCAAAATAATTTGACGATCCATTTAGTGTAATGGTTGAGACGTCACTATATAATATCTGGCAATGCGGTGATACTTACCTACCGACTCAGTATCGAGTCTACCTAGATTGGTGAGAGTCAATGAAAACTATTCTAAGCTTCAGGACTATTAGCTATAAGTGGCTTCCAAAGCACGGTCGATCTCGAAATCATATTTTTGATCACCTTTTCCGAACATTGCAAATGTTGCTTAACTTGCGCCAGTTCTAGTCTCATGAACTTGAGAACACGAACAATTTAATGTATTCAATTGATAAAAACATTCATAACAATAGACGATTTAATAAAATTTATCTGCGTAATATTTTGATTAATGTCAAAGCTACGTGAGATTAAGTGATTAGATTGCGAGTAGACTAACATTTTCTGGCACATTATTCATTTCACAACTAATCCTTTAGCGCGGGTTAATTAGCTCTTCGTAACGCGAACATGTTGGCTTCAGCTTATCTTGTAATACCTATTTAGGATTAATGAAGTGTACGGGCTCCAGAACGTAATATATCTTTTAAAAAAATCGATGAAAACGAAGTGTTCGATGCCTGCACGACGAACACTGAGTGATGGTTTGACATTTATTTCGTAAATACATCACTCCACCATTGTTAGGCTCCTTTATGAAGAAAGATAAAATATTTCCTCAACCGAGACTGGCGGGGCGGGGAAATGTCGCGGGGGGCGGAAGGTGCAGGGAGTGGTTCAGGGGTTTAACTAACAGCGTTTTAACTTAATCGTTAGACCAACAGCGTTTTAACTTAATCGTTAGACTAACAGCGTTTTACCATTATCATTAGAACGAGAGTTTATAATGAACCACCAAAGATAGATTTTATTTTTTGACATTAGCGCATCAATGCACACCTTGCACCGCGGGATACGGTTATTTTATATATAACTAGCTACCCTCCCCTGCTTTGCACGGGTACAATCGTAAAAGGCACGCTCCCGCCTACCCGGTCGGCCGGTACCGCCGCAAACGTTACATACTACAATTTTTAAATGTGTGATATCTTCGAAAATATTCATTTCAATCATATACTATAAGGAGCCATATAAATCTATAATAACGCAACAATTTATTTAAAGTATAAAAAATCGCTTCGAAAATTAGCCATTATTTGTTGTAAAAAGTAAGTTACAAAAAAAATATATTCTGGGATATCCATAAGAGACAAACATATACCATCGCGGAGTTCTCTGTAGACCTTTTTAATGTATACAGTATTAAGTACATTATTTGGATAAATCTTGTTGGGTTCAGCCTGCGTTTGCAATGTAGGATCGGAAAAATAAATCACATTCACAATCATATCTCTTAGAAACCTCAAACATAACAGTATTTCTCAACTTTTAATAGTTGTAATGGATGTTATTATACATATAAACCTTCCTTTTGAATCACTCTACCTATTTAAAAACCGCATGAAAATCCGTTGCGTAGTCTTAAAGATTTAAGCGCACAAAGGGACATGGGTACAAAAAAGCTTGTTTAACTGTACATATAGTGTGATGAGATAAGTATACATAACGGTCAAGACGCACACCTGGTGGTAAGTGCGGTGGTGGTGGTGAATATTAACTTCAATTTCGATGTCGGTGCCAAGTGCCAAACAAACTCTTCAGCTTTATAATAAAGGTATGTTTGAAGGACAGAATTCTTGTTTAATTTTATTTTGAAGTCGGTATTTTTCTGTGTTTTTTTTTTATTTATTAAAATAACAATACAAATTTTCTTCTTAGACCACTCTTTAGTTATCATTCGGAGGCTCACAAAGGCACATACCAAGTTCTCTGAATAGACGATATTTAGAACGTAAATTTCACTACGCACGTATCGAATATTTATCAAATCACGATATAGTTATCAAAGACAAGAATCGGAGCTACATTTTGGATGCTAAAAATAGGTATTGAGAACCCAAAAACGTACGCGTTATTTGTAGTCATATTTACTTATATTTTCTTATCTCATTTGTTTCTTTATGATGCTGTGATTTCATGGTTTTATGTTTTGTTGTAATTTTTTGCATAGAAACTTAAATTTCTTCCACTTTCAATTATGAAACGATTTCCCCGCCATGTTATTCCCCAATAGCTCCGATTGTTCCTCTTAAGGAGTAAAGAGAATTATTTTTTCTCGTTAGGCAGTTGTATGGTTATGTCCCTGGTAGTCCATTTTAAGAAGTATATGACTGGCGATTAATATTGACCATCCGATAGGTGTATGAGCTGCAATATCTGTTTTTGAGTATCTGTGTTAAAAATACAGATTTAGAGAGCATTCAGGCAATTAAATTTATGGATACTTTAACTTTATAATAGCGTCGCTAGACTTGTCCGCGCAGGTGAAAAGGGGCCTTTATAAGTTAGCTCATTCACTCCATTTTTCGGATTACTGGTGTTTTGTAGTTAACAGTTACCCTTTACCATAGGCTAGATGCTTGCTGCTTGTTGTGTTTTAAATGTGCACCGATAGGTAGCACATAGTCGGATGGCCGAATGTTGTGTTTTTAAATTGAGGAAATTTTTTTTAGAATATTACAATCAGTTGGAAGTATTTGGTTCCTTTTCTAAAAAGCTAAAATGTTCATATAATTTTATTGTTGATCTATGCTCTAAAATCGTTAAAATAAAGATGTTAATTGACTCTTTAGTACCGTCTTGGTTGGTTGGCTGTCAAATAGCCAGTCAGACACAAGGCGATATATTCATGTATTTTTTTATATATTTTAGATATAAACAACAGTTAAGTCATTAATTATTTATGTTTATTAATGACATTGATTGGCAATCGTTAAATAAATGGAACAAAATACTTCCAACGGATTGACATATTATCAAAATAATAATTTCCTCAATTTGAAATAACAAGTTTTATAAATAAAATTATAAAAAATTAACCAACTGAATTATTTGAAGTCATTTTATCATTTTAATTTTTTGTTTAATTTAATTAATTTACTTTGTTAAAACTATATTCCCTAAACCAGGCATATACATTACCACTAAACTCTAATGCCGTAGGCAATGTCCCTAAATGAACTTTCAATTTACTTTGTTTCAGATCCCTTGGGCTTAGAATAGGTTTACCCGGAGGACCGTCAATACTAACTAACATTAGGCGTCTGTTAAATTCCCTGTTTTGGTAAAAGTATAACAATTTAGGATCTTCAGACAGATATTGGTTGACTTAAAAGCCAACTACATCTGTAGGGCATCCTATGATGAGGCTCTAGCCGCTGGTTTGACTTTTTTGTATTTCCATACTATCTGCTTCTATGGTCTAGTGTGCTGAACGTTGGATATATAAAAGGATATATGGGGAAAGGGAAGACGGATTTTGGATCTCCGGTAATCTCTCTTATCCGACAAAACGTTACTTCGGTTTACAATTGCATAAATTTGGAACTATGGTGAAAATCATTCGTTGGATGGGTAGTCAAAAAATAACATATATCGTTCCTTTGTGATTAGGAAGTGGCTTCCAGTTAAGCTAAGCCATTGGCTCGAATAAGCTTTGATAAACATTGGCCGAACATCAAAAATTTTAGACTTCAACATCCACAAAACCGCTCTTCGTCGAAAGCTTAGAATAAATAAATAAATATCCACTGACATTCACACAGCGCCATCACGTCCCAAACTAAGCATGAGCCTGTAATATGGTACTAAACAACGAATAAACATATTTGTTTTTGTAAATATATACATATTGTACATAGAAAACATCCAGATCAATACAAACAGACATGTTTATGCACACAAATGTTTGAAATGCCTGGGGATCGAACCCGGAACCCTTGGTGTAGTAGCCGACTTCTCAACCGCTACACCAAATGGGTCCTCAAAAAAGATTTGTTAAAAGTAGATTCTATTAAAAGTACATTTAAAAATAGACGGCTGTTTCTCATGCAGATGTATTTAAAAATATAATTCTCGTCAAAAATGCTTAACTCAACAGTTTCTTAATTGAAAAAAATTCAAGTTATTCATGGGCACGTCTGTCCAACCTTTCGCTCGGCGACGCTCTGAACCGGTTTATGTTGTTTTTTTTAAAGGCTCTTGACTGAAAGGGTGCAAAGATGTTAATTAAAAAAATCTCCACAACTGTTATAAAAGGCCAGTAGAATATTCTTGTTGGAGAGTTTAGAAGACATAAAAAATAATGTTGGAGGCAAACCTTTCTTAATTACAGACATTTTCTAGGAAATATTGTTGGTTGCATTGTCACTGGCGATATAATGTCTTTGTTTAAAAGTGCTTTTAATATGTGTGATGCCACAAAATTTAAATAAAAAGGAATTCGCTTCATTATAACCTTTATAACAGATTGTTTTAGATAGCCATACTTTTTTTTATAAAATATAATATGAAAATAATCATGTTTCATTATTTTTTATAACAATAGCATCACACAGTTCTTAATGTATTAAGAACTGAGCTGGTTTATTGGGCAGAAAATCGTTTTATTATTAAATCTCGTCTTCCTAGCTCCATCTACGATAATTCCTAAAGCAAAAATGAATGTGCATATAAAGAATTAATTTAATTTAATTATTAAACATCAATAATGACTTATAAGTTTTGCATCAATAAAATATTATTTTTATCGTAGGTAATACGTACTAAATTGTTGTATTAAAAATTAGAATTTGCACTACCAGTTAATTCAAAACAACCATCATAGTAAGAAGAAGAATTTCAGAAAATCCATTACAAACTTAGCTGTGAAGTGATGGACCTTTCCTCCAAAACAGGTGTACATTACTGAAATGTGCCAAATTCTAAGTAAAGTAAACTCGTACGAAACTTTCCCATGGAAAATATCGTTATCGAGTGTCGTGAACACTTGTCAGTGTGAGCCCAATAGGAATATTTTTCCCCGACACGTCGATAGCCGAAACTTTCGATCGAGTTCTGAACCGTTTGAAATTTTGACGTAACTTTACGATTAGATAAGGAACCGAGTTAAATCCGATTGAAAAGTTTCCTTTCGATGCCGCCGTGAAGAGATTAGGTCCAATCTTTGGGAGTTTTAAGTGAGTGCTGGCGTCCCTCTGAGGAAATATTAAGATGATGCTTTTTTCCACTTCCCTCGGATATTTCGTCGGAAAATTTTTGAAGGTTGATAAAAATGACGCTGCATTAAGTTTTATTAGCTATCTTTAGGAATGAAAAGAAAAACACCGGGCCCGCCTCAGCTGAAGTTTTGCTGCTCTTAAAACAAGTAAATTACTTTTGAGAAAAGACTGTTGCTGGCTAATGTTTCTCCCAAGTGCGTTATAAACTGTTTCGTGTAACTCTACCCACGGAACTAAATCAAGTCGCATTTAGATTTAATTTGTTTGACTACTGTTAGAAAGAATGCCAACAAAATATTGTCAGCTTTATTTGTAAGCGTGATGTATTGGTTATATTCAAGAAGTAGGTACTGAAGAAAGTCATCAACTTCGTTTTTGGCTATGGTCTTTAGCCACCAATAGGCATTGCACCGAAACATAACTTGGAATTGTATTTCTTGTGTGGGTGAGGATACCCCAAACCCCCATCCACTAGTTTTTAATGGGTGATTTAAAATGTTTACACTTCAGTTTAGCTTAATTATTTCCCAGTTACAATTAACGATCTTTGTTTACTTACTGCTAGTTTGAATATTTATGTAAAAAAATTTAGACTGACAAAATTACTAAATAATATTCACTGAACTATTTTTTTTATTTGTTCCACTGCACACCAGCAATTTGAATAAATTATCTTAAAATTAGTTCACGTGCAACCATTTTGGTAGCATTCATAAAAAAATATTGTCCTACATTGGTAAAAGCAGCCCCGACAATAAACATCTCTTCAGTCCTAAGTTAACCCTTTCATTTACCATCTTAACCAAATATAAAGAATTGAGTCCATTATTTTTTTAATTAAGTGAAACGCCTAGTATAAAAACCGTAGAATGTAGGCATCCGAATAAATTAAACACTCAATAGCAAATAGACAAAGGAAAGCTATTCGGCAGTGAAATAACTTAAACAAAACACAAGTGAAAAGTCAACATAAAAGATATTTATTTGCACTAAACGCTCGAGCTGCGCCATAAATTTTCACAACCTTGTATTTCCCGCTTTTATAGCTAGGTACCCATTTCCATCCGCAAGTCTAAATCGTATACATTTCTAAATATATCATTATAAAGTAATGTAATGGAGTCAGTTTTTTTATGTTAGTAAATGGCAGATTAGTTCCGTCAACTGTGACAACGACAGATGCAGTCAAAGTCAAAATTCATTTAATCAGATTAGGCTTACAAAAAGTACTTATAAACGTCAAAAGGAATACAAAAAATACATTAAAAAAATATTGCAGTAATGTTGAAAGAAACCAATTATCTGAATAGTATCTTCCGTTAACACTGCCTAACGCCTGTCACTCGCGATGAATAAATTTAAGATTCCTATATATACGCAGTAATTTTAAAAGCAATATTTGAAATATGAAATAAAATGCTTGTTAATAAATAATAATGAGAAATCCTGTTATGACAATACGTTATACATCAAATAAAATTAATACAAAAGCTTTTTCCACTAAAATCACAGAACCGCACGATTCTTTGATATCGAGGGTTTTTCATTCAGACATCTGAATAGCCTGTCAAAAACAGACGGATCATAAAACAAAGTTTAATGGAGAATCTACTTGGAGACGTAAAAAACACGTAAAGTAGACTGGGATCCTTTCATCGACTGTAAATAAAATACACTATTCTCGCAGCAGTCTGGATTTTCTAAATGTAAACAAAAAACAAAAGAATACCTTCTAGAAAACTATAGAATCTGACGGGTCGTAACTTGTTTTGATAAAGTTTATCGAACTATAGCTTAGCGATCGTAAGTACCAACTCGCATATGCCCATGTCAATATATTTATTAATATCTATATTGTGGTTTTGAGTGGTGTTAGAGGGTTGTTTTCTTCGTATGTTTCTTTGTGAATGTGCTTTGAAAATACGAGTTCAGTTGAAAAACACTTTTTCTAAACCAATATTTACAATCTTAACTAAAGGGCTGATATTAACAACTTAAAGCTACAATTACTAGTTGCTATTTATTAAAGTAACGCACTTCATAGATAGTACGTATTATATTGCATTTATATATCATGTAATTAATAAATCAGAAGATTATGTTTGATATATGGGAGATATTTATATTTATCTGGAGCAAAATGGGGGAGACCTATGTCCAGCAGTGGACTGCGATAGGTTGAATAGGATAGGATACAAAATATGAAAACACAAGAAAATCATTTCACTAACATAGATACGAGACTTACTAGAGAATACCAACACCTATTCATATTTCAAGAAAAAATCTTTGAACAACGGAAGGTTTATAACATAATAAAGTCGGCATGAAACAACGCAAAGGTAGATCATAGCCACATTTCCCTTACTTCAGATGCCTTTGGGAAGCGCTCTTAACCTATTTCCAAGAAAAGCGAAGTCTCAAGACTACTTGGTTGCGTTGGGGTAACGATGTCGAATTTTAGCTTGATTATAGTATTACCTTGCAAATTCCTGTACTTTGGAAAAACCATATTATCAGCTATAGCTTCATAAGCTAAAAGAACTCATTCGATGTCCGATCATTGAGATAGTTGCACAAACCTCTATGCCATCGAACTACCTGAATTAAAATATAGAAAGACTGATTTTTTATTAACATCAGTATATTTAATATTTAAATGATGTATGTCTCTTAATTATCATCATCATCAGCACATTAAACGTCCCCACCGAGGGGCACGAGCCTACCCGTATAGAGTGATTAGGTCTTAGTCGTCCACACGGGCCAAGTGCGGATTGGACGACTTCACACACAACCTTAGAATCTCTTCGCAGGTGTGCATGAAGGTTTCCTCACGATGTTTTCCTTCACCGTAAGAGCGTTGGATAACGTATATATATTTTCGAAAATTCGAAAACACATTGGTACGTGTCGGGATTTGAACCTCAGCCATCCCGGTAGGAAGGCGACAGTCCACACCATTGAGCCACCGACGCTCTAGTATTAATGATAGTAGAGTATTAAAGGAAACTAATAACTGAAGACAGCAATTATTTGCCATTAATACTACCTTGAGCCCTTAAGCTGAGATGGCGGAAATCAGGTCTCTTGTACCCAATGATTTTACCAGCTACGAGTACAATGACCTCATTTCGAATCACTAAAAGAGATATATTTCAGTAGTACTGGATAATATTGTTGCCAAAAAAAATTTTATTGCGCAACAAGGGTACTCATCTAATTTAAAACTTGATTTGTTTCTACCGGCACACGTATGCGTATATATATATATATATAATACATGTTTTTCTTTCTTTCTTTTTTTAATTTAAATTAACCCATTGGACGCCCAAAAAAATCTATTGTGTCTGCATTTCGATAAACTATTAATTAACTAGATCCACACTATCACTCAAAAAGTGTCCGCGGCAAAGTTGAGCAAAATTTCCATTCATAATTACGTCACTCGCTACATGTCATAGTGACATTGTAGTGTGTTCGTGCTTTTGATTTTGTACCCTTTTGAAAATTCCTTAAGGTCATAATTTCAGTACATAATTGTATAACATGTGTTAAAAGCAGGGGACCGGGATATCTCGCACAAAATGGGGGAGACCTATGTCCAGCAGTGGACTGCGATAGGTTGAAGAGTGCTGCATTTACCACATACTAAAATAAATAAAACATAATTTTCCACGGTTTTATGTTTATATGCGCTTTCTTACCGTCAGCAATGTCGGAAATAAATTTCTTTTAAAACTTATACACGTTATCCTTTTTATATTCATCCGGAAATGCGAAAACAGTTTTTAAATTGTCGCCGCATACCCGCCAAATGAGAATATCTCAGTCCGTTAGCGTACAGAGAATAACCCCCAAGTGCACCCTACACTTACGGTATTCCCGAATCGGCCACATACCAAATTAATTTCGTTTCATTTACATTTTGGACTAATTTATAAGCCGCATAAAAGTTTTGACAGTCTCTGCACCATACAAATTAATGTGTTTGAAAATTTATGGAGCACATGTGTATAGCTTCATAAACTAAAAGAACTCATTCATGTCCGATCATTGAGATAGTTGCACAAACCTCTATGCCATCGAACTACCTGAATTAAAATATAGAAAGACTGATTTTTTATTAACATCAGTTATATTTAATTTTAAATGATGTATGTCTCTTAATATCATCATCATCAGCTCATTAAACGTACCCACACAGGGGCACGAGCCTACCCGTATAGGGTGCTTAGGCCTTAGTAGTCCACGCGGGCCCAGTGCGGGTTGGACAATTTCACGCACAACTTTTGAATCTCTTCGCATGCGTGCGTGAAGGTTTCCTCACGATGTTTCCTTCAATGTAAGAGCGTCGGATAACGTACATATATTTTTCGAAAACACATTGGTACGTGGCGGGATTTCACCTCAGCCCTCCCACTATTGAGGGCGACTGTCCACACTATTGAGCACCAACGCTCAAGTGTATGAATAAATGTAATTAAATATATTGTGACTTATCCACAATACTGCTCGCATAATGCAGTCTTTTTATAAGTAGGCAAATTAATTTAGACGTATTCATACAGAAATTATCACTGCCGTTTTTGCGGTTAAAATGAATTTTCACATGTTTCGTCGCTGCAGGCGAAGTTTCGGCTTAACGAGTGTGTGTCGGTTGAAGCTTGAAATATTATTTTGTGCTGCACATGCACCGACGCTAAATGCACTGAAGCTTTACGTTGTAATAAACTCTTTGTAGTTTTCGCCCGTTTTTGGAATCGTATTTGAGCCTGTGTTGTTTGTATAAATGATATATTTTATTATTATAATAACAAATAATAGTATACTATAGTTATTTATATTTATAAATGAATCGGTTGCAAGTAATGTTTCCATATTCTCAGATGGTGCGAAAAAAAAAAAATACGGTAGACTTATATAAAAAGATGGTCGACGAAATATGAATAAATTATTCATACGATAACAATGCGACATACACGTTCGAATGACTTGGTAAGAGAAGCAATTGTCATCGTGGCAGCCTTTGGAAGAGCTTTTAAATAAATAACACAAATATTTGTATTGCCCGGGGATCGAACCCGGAACCCTCTGTGTAGTAGCCGACGTCTCAACCATTACACCAAATGGGTCGTCAGTAATAAAACTTAAATCCATGCAGAAAAAACATTAATAAAGACAATAATTGTACAAATAAAAAGGATCAATGATAAAATAAATAAACACCAAAAGGTTTACCACTTAGCAAATGCAGCTTATTTCCACGTCTGCTTAACAATCAGCCCATATCCCTCCATAATTCTGGAGTGCGCGTCGATGTAACCCCTGTTAATTAATTCAGGGCACGGAACCCGACAACCGATATCTGTAAGGCCGTGGTTACAACACACGTGATTTATCGTGTGCGAAAATTTTTCCATCTAAAGATAGATGTAAGTAAAAAGCGCTTGATAGCTTTTACGTGCTTACAAAGTTCAATCTCACACAAAAAGGTTCGATTTACTGTAGATTTGAACACGTTGACCGTTAAGTCATATTTCTGGTTATCAATTTGAATTAAGAAAGATATGTCATTAATGTGTTTAAATGAAGAGTGTCTTTTTTTTCTTTTTATTTGTATTTCTCAGTCATTTTCGCTGATTTATCGTATTTTCTATACGTAATTGCTTTTTGATTATAAAAATTAATTTGACTAATCTTCTTGCTCCGCATGGTGCCCTTGCGAAACTATAGAAAAATGCGTAAATCTGTCTTGCTAAAATAACCATAAATAGTTAACTTTTATTTACTAATATTGACTAAATAAAAACTGGTTTTTCACAATTAATTCAACTTGTTGTACACAATCGTATTAAGAAGCTAATTATAGTTTAATCACAACAATGTAAAAATTTGTTAGTCCTTACAACAATCAGTCATTATTTACCGCACAAATCAGCAACTTTTGATACCTACTGTGATTTATTTTTTAATTAAATTATGTTATTAATCTCAAATTATCTCCTATGTAGGCATTTCATATAATACAAAATACATATTATTGCAAATGTCTGTTTTAGTACGATTACTTTAGATGACCACAAATGGCGCAAGATGAAGATAATTTTAATATAGTCAACATTCATCTACCAGCTCAGTCTAATGGTCCCCCGGGCACGAGCCTCAACCGTATAGGGTGATTAGGTCTTAGTCGTCACGCGGGCCCAGTGCTGGATTGGGACGACTTCACACAACAACCCTCGAATCTCATCGCAGGCGTGCATGAAGGTTTCCTCACGATGTTTTCCTTCACCGTAAGAGCGTCGGATAACGTACATATATTTTCGTAAATTCGAGAATACATTGGTACGTGTCGGATTTGAACCTCAGCCCTCCCGGTAGGAAGGCGACAGTCCACACCACTGAGCCACCGACGCTCTTGATGAGTCAAACATTAAAATTATATAATTTTGGAAATTTTCATAGCGATAAACAATATGCCTACAGAATTTCACAGTCTACTGTTGGACTTAGGTCTCTCCCTTTTGCGCCAGATAAACGTACCTAAACATGACTTCAGCGGAGTGGTCTTCTTTCACGAATCGTACAATACTTCACTGCGCTTCCTGATAGCCCCTTAGTTCCCCCTACTCGATGTAGAATACAAACGGACAAGTAGAGAACGGAATACATGAAGCTTCGGATACGGGAATGATTTATCTTTATGTGTAATTATAAAAGTTTAAGGATTTATATACTATTATAACGTTCAAGTTAAAGTAAATAAATAATGATGAAAATTGGATAACAGAGGTCTAGTGTGTTTAGTAGACACTGTCTCACTTTCCAGCTAGGAATACAGCACTACCAAAAGCATTAATCATAACAACAATAACCCCACCACAAACTACCGTAATGGATGTATGAACCTTAGTTGGCCACACGGGCCCAATGCGAACTGTCCGACTTCACGCACAAACCTTAGAATCTCTTCGAAGGCGTGGGCAGGTTTCCTCTCGATGTTTTCCTGATGATGAGATGATAATAACGCAAAAACAGAAGAAACTGCAAGAACGACATTAGTAAGATATCTTATAATTACTACTTGAGAGCTGTAAGGTGCAGGTACCTACACATGTTGAACACTTGTTTTGAACATTTATCATTCATCATCATTCATTCATCATTACAGCCTAATTATGTCCACTGCTGAACGCAGGCCTCCCTAATGATTTCAAACTACGTCTTTCATAGGGGGTAAATGCCATACTCACCACGCTTGGCAGGCGGGTTGGTGAGCGCAGAGATACGCCAGTACCTAAGTGATGCTGCTGCCCATCACTTGGTGAAAATTTTCCCTCTGTCACCTTCTACGACACCCTAGGAAGAGTAGGGGTGGTGACAATCGTATTCTACTCTGCCGTCACCACACGGCAACATTTTACATTTAACTAAAGTTAAATCAATTAATTAATTTCACTCACAAAGATTAAATTAACAATATAAATAGAAACGTATCCTAGAAGTGAAAGTCTGGAGCCCGGTATCACGTATTGTACAACCGTTTAACCGCTTTTTCTCGCAGCCAAATAAACTTTCCTGATAAACGATGTATTTTACGCATTTTTACTATATTTCAATATAATGTTTGCATTGTGTGTACGTTTGAAACATGGCTTACAGTGACGATATCCGGAATCGAACTGCTGTGTTTGCTGACAAATCG